>JAURVB010005864.1:0-18834 GCA_033002965.1 Piper betle
GCAGATGTTGTTATCCGATGTTGATGTTTGTGAGTGCTAACTTCTTCTGGAAATTGCATTTAGGCAGCAGAACAGAAAAATGCTGTATATGAAGGGAAGATTGTTGATGGAACAACTGAACCTGCTCCTAGTGCTGCAGTTGTGCAAGAATTTGAAAGGAACCCATTGACTAATGGAAGGTGAATATTTATTTGTGAAGTTGTAAAACCTTTTTAGAGGGAGAGAGAGAGAGGGCATGTGTGTGTGTGTGTGTGTGTGTGTGTGTGTGTTTTGATAGATTATACAAAACAAACAAGCAGCATTATTTAGCCAAATGACCAGATTGACAAATTAAATTAGTGATGACTTTGGTACCTTATATCCTCTATCAAACTACTTTTCTTCTAATGGTTCTTGTATTTTTTCTTTTCAATCTTGATGCACTGTTGCAGCCAGGCTTAGGCTACATATTTTAATTATTATACTATCATCTTCCAGGATGTGAACCTTATATATGTGCATCACTTCATTGTCTTGTATTTCTGTTCATGATTGACTTTGCCTTATCTTCATGTTATTGGATGAAACATAAATACTGATTTTACTCTCCCTAATCTTGTATTTCATTCATGATCAGTACTGCCTTATGTTTGTGCTGTATAATGAGACATGAATATTGATTTTGCTTTATGATATGCATTTTTATATTTTTCTCCTGGAGGCAAGGACTTGGTTTTGGTGATAAGGAATTTTTTAGTAAACGAAAGTGGGATGCTGGAAGTTCATTTGTGCATGAAGATGTTGAAGACGAAGATGATGAACCACTAATGAGAAACACATCCAGGCGTACTGTTGTTGGTTCTGTGGAACCTTCAGGGGAGGATAGATTGTCAGTAGAAAGTGTCCCCTCCAGCCCAGAAGCACAGCAAGATTTTAACACGACTTCCCGATTTAGTTCAGATGCTTTTCAATCTGATGAGGTAAATATACACTAGCAAGTAATATTTCATGTGGGAATTATGACTTAATTTTTTTGTTGTTGCAATAAAAGTGGGCAGGTATAACATCAGAAGAACAGGAGGAAGCATATATGCTGGAAGCTGCAATGTTTGGTGTAATGCCTGAAGATGCTGCTTATCGATTTGGTTATACTCGACGAGGTGCTCCTTACCCTAGGCCAGATCGACGACCACCTTCTCCTACACTTACTGCTGAACGATTACTGCGTGAACAACAAGTCTGTTATGTTTAGCTTTAACTTTACCTAACAAAATGTGTTTATTTGTGTTCCATGCTATGACAAAGTGGAACAGTAGCAAAGGATTGTGAATGTTTTGCCATAATGGAGGTTTTTTCAGGATGATGAATACCTTGCATCACTGCAAGCAGATAGAGAAAAGGAACTGAAAGCAAAAGAAGAGGCTGAAGCTGCTTTGATGCAGGAGAAGCATGAGGAAGAAGAAGCTAGAAGAAGGCTACTTGAGAAAGAGGTTGTTAATAAAACTTTCAATCAATTCACATGGTCATCCTATTCCATTGCTCAATCAATATGTTTTTCCTTAGGAATTTGAGCAGCAATTGGCTACAAAGGAAGCATCCATGCCACAAGAACCTGCATTAGATGATGAAAATGCTGTGACTCTACTTTTTAGAATGCCAGATGGCAGCCGTCTTGGTCGTAGATTTAGGAAATGTGATAAACTGCAGGTTAGAAATGAATTTCAGGCAGTTCATCGTTTTGTTGTTCACAGTTGCATGGAAATTCTATGTGAATAAAAAAATGGACTGGAAATGCTTGCATGAGTTCCTTATTTTTTTGCAATCTTTGTCAGGCTCTTTTTGACTATATAGATGTTGCAAGAGTGGTCAAACCTGGAACTTACAAATTGGTAATCATCTGTTTACTCACAATTCCTCTTTTTTCCTTACAAGCCTGTTATATGAGTGGATGATACCCAAAAGCTGTGCAACTCAATAATAAATTATTCAATGATGTCCTTTTCATTGTGATAATCTAAGTATATTTATTTCTTTTAGCCGTGCTCTTCAGCAGTCTTGAAGTACACAACTTTTCATCATCATTTTTTGTTTACTGTTAAAATGCTGCCCGATATTACTGTCATAGATATGGTGAGGCATAAAAGTAAGCTGGGTGTTGAAGCTTTTATACTTCTGAATATTGTGGTTTTGATTTCTGTCCGACTCTTGTGCATTACTTGTATTACTTTCTTCTGTCTTAGGCTTCTGCTCTTGTTTTCAGGTGAGGCCATTTCCTCGACGTGCATACAGCATTGGTGAAAATGATGTCTCTTTAAGTGATCTTGGATTGAGCAGCAAGCAGGAAGCACTTTTCCTGGAATTGATATGATTGTCTGCTTTGTAGAGGGTTCCATACCCTGTTGTCAAATGAGGTAGACAAAATTAGTACAAGGAGATTTTATACATTATTTTTCTACTTTTACATCTCTGCAAATAGCAGAAAATATGAATTGCATAGCCAGGCCGGCCGGGGATCCATGTGCAGGATTTTTAGCCTGAATGATTCTTTTAATGGTTCTACGATGACATTCCTTTGGAGTGGATTGAATTTTGATGGAATGCCTTCCGTTTTGTTTGCACACCCAAGGATTGTCCTCGACTCCCAGATCACTTGTTTTGGTGAATACTGCAGCCAGATAGGCCTTTACAAATAATTGTGGATTGTCAAGTCTCGTTCTTTGTTGTCATTTGAAATTTGTTATTTAGTGTCAAGTTTAGTTGTATCATTGCTACCCAGCCCCAGCCATGAACCGGTATCTTGATATGGCACGTTACGGAGTTCTTCCATTTTTCTGGAAATTACTTTCTTTTTTCCTTCCTAAAAAGGCAATTGGTTCCTTATTGAGTGCCTCACGTTGGGTCTCTGCCGATAGAAGAGGATAATGTTCCTTTCTTTCGATATTGCCGGTAATTGACCGGCGTTATTCGTTGAAATTTCAACTGGAAGTAATGCGCAGCAACCCAGATAGGCTGGAATGGCTGATGAGTTCGTCGGTTAGACTCCAATTCACAAGAAAGAGTTCCCCCTACCGAAATATTGTTGGTGTGTGGCTTTGATCCTCTCTTCGCCACGCTGTCGTTTTTAGCTGAACTGGGTGTCAAAGGACACCCATCCAATGTTCGAACTTCATGCTATGGGGATATTGGTGGAGGTGGGAAAGGAGGATTGACTTCAGAATATAACATGAAGGTGTTTGCCGGGCCTGGCACTGTTAAATAGGGATGTCAAGCGGGCCGGGACCCGCAGGCAGGCCTGGTCCCGCCCTAGATATGTCCGGGCCGGGTCGACCCTGCCTGATGATGGGCTGGGCTTGAACCAGGTCAGGCCCCAATAGAACCCCATACGGGCTGGGCCAGGGTGAAGGCTCATCGGGTCCAGCCTATTGATTCTAAGAGTCGCTGGACTCTCAGAAGTAAGTCATGGTGGGCTCTCAATATTTTTTAAGAGCGGTTGGGCTCTCCAGAGAGCCCAACCGCTCTCTTCATTTAAGTTGGACTTGAAACATTGCCTGCTTTGGCGTGCAATTAGTTTTAAGAGCCGAGAGCCCAACCAACGGCTCTCTTCATTTAATTGGGAATTGAAGGGCACATTAAAGGGGAGAACACGATAAAGGGCCCTTCTTCAATGAGAATTCAATTAATTGATTTTCAAGGGGGTAATCACATTAAAGGCACATATGTTGCTTGTATTTGTGACCATGAGAAGGAGCAAGGGTCACAATAAAAATAAATAAATAAATAAAGGGAAGCTAACCCCTCTTTTATAAATACTGATTTAGTTTCTTCTTTTCTTCACACATTATTCTCAATTCTATCAACTCAGAATCAGCTGATTTTACTCGGCTCGATGCAAAACCGAGTTAAAATCCCTGTGAATCGATTGGGTAAAAAATCGGTTCAAGAATTGGCCTATTTAGATCCATCCGAGCCGATTCTCACCCGAGTCGACGATAGCAAGAATCAGCCAATTCAGCTGGTGCGGCGGAGATCTGACGGTCGGGTGGGATGGGGTGAGCCTTGGCTGGATGGGGGCGGGCGCCGGGTGCAGGGAGGAGATCTGGCGGCAGGTTTTACTCGGCTAGGTGCGAAATTGAGTCAAAATCCCGGTGAATCATTTGGGTAAAAAATCGGTTCAAGAATCGGCTTATTCAGACCGATCCAAGCTAATCCTCACTCGAATCAACGACGGCAAGAATTGGCGATTTAGGCTGGGAGGAGATTTGACAGTGGGGGTGGGGGTGGGTGGTGGGTGTAGGGAGGAGATCTGGTGGCGGGGGCTGTGGTGGGCGGGGGTTGGTGGGCGCAGTGATCGGCAGTGACAAGACAGTTAGAGGTTGCGGCATCAGTGACGGTGAAGGAGGGGTGGGCGTGGTAGTGATGGGGGAAATAATCTAGGGTTTAGGGATGGACTGGGCGGAGGGGCCATCTGGAGGGGGTTGGTGGGCAGAGGGCCCGACCGGAGGGGTGGTGGTGGGCTGGGGGCGTTGGCATGACAGCTGGAGGCATCGGCGAAGGAGGGGGCGACGGGGGTGTGGGTGGACTGGAGTGGGGGGGGGGGGGGGTGGTGGTGGGGGAGGGGGGTTGGGGGATGGGCTGGGCTGGGGCAGCAGAGATCGGTGGCAGCACGGCAGTTGGAGGTGGCGGCTTTGGCAATGGCGAAGGGGGATGACGTGGTAGTGACGGGGGAGAGAATCTGGAAAAAGAAATGGTCGGTGGCATTCTCGTAATTAAAAGTTGACTCGAATATAACTCGAGTTAAAAATAATAACTAACTCCAAATTATTAAAAAAATCCAAAAAAACATGAAAAATGCCATAAAATATAATACATACTATAACATAAAAATCACGTATTTTATTACTAATGACTTACCGATTTTGACCGATTCAAGTGAAATGATTCTTGCCCGATTTTTGATGAATTGGTCCAATTTAATGACTCCCTTCAAATTCGATTCAATGTCTGATTCCGATTTTTGCAACTATGATCAACTCTCAAGTTTTCTTTAATCTTCTCAACTCTCTTAATTCTTATATTCTCTATATCTCTTTCAACTCTTCATCTTTGAGTAAATTCATGGCATAACATACTAGGAAACCATTGACATTGACTAACTTGATAATCAAATTGAACAACTTGATCCTTTTAAATATC
This sequence comes from Piper betle, assembly GCA_033002965.1. Lineage (NCBI taxonomy): Eukaryota > Viridiplantae > Streptophyta > Magnoliopsida > Piperales > Piperaceae > Piper > Piper betle. The sequence continues at coordinate 5,173 of JAURVB010005864.1, forward strand.
TATGGGTAAAAGGAAGAAGAAAACATTGGAAGTGTGGGAGCACTTTACAAAGGAATCAATTATTGTTCCTAACAATCCTAATGGGCCGAAGATCATAAATACTCAAAAGAGATGTGCAACGTGAAATGGAGGTCGAGAAGTAAGACAAACTCAACTTTCTCAAAGTAGTAGTACCAGTACACTTAATACTTTTTCTTATGATCATGGTCAGAATCGGATTGGTCTTGCTATTTTGATTTGTGGTATTGGTTTACCGATTTCAATTGTCAAAAATGTGTATTTTGAAGATTATATTTGAACTTATCTTAATCCTAAATTTAGAAGAGTGCCACGAAGTACATGTAGAGATGATATTTTAAAATTGCAGAATGATTTTGTAGACATGTGTCGTTACGCTGGGAGCTTGGACCACAGGTCTGTAGGACTCTCCCTATTCGCTTGACTCCTTGCGTGTAGAGTTTACTCGTGTTTTAGACATAAGACGTTAGCGGCGGTGTTTTATCGAATCCCTCCGATGTCAGGCCATTTAGCCGTGTTTTCTACACATGTTTAATAAAACTAGAAGGATGAGATCCCTTGTTGGTTTTTGAACTAAAACTCTATAAATATATGATATAAGCCCTTTCCCTAAGTCTATTATATAAGTATGTGCAGTTTTTATGGATTTGATGAATGAGTGAGCGGTATGGAAATATGTATAAATCGCACTATTACTCCTTCAAACCATGAGGTGTATGCGGGTACTGTGTAACATAGCACATTTTTGGAATTTGTGGCACTAACTTAATTATTTATTTTGTCACTCGAGTATCGTGACAGGTGAAATATGGAAGATGTGAGGGCGTAAGCATTGTATGTATAAATATGAACATTAGCTGTGCATGTGAGCCGACACTTGGTTAAGTTTGTTTGCTTACAGTCCAGTGTGAGGCAATTTGGAAGTTTCAAAGTTTTTGTGGGTAATGGAATACTCATTTGCCAAGTTATATTAGTTATTTTTTCGGACCAGTAACACTCTTACTGACATTTTTCATATAATATATGTAGGTCTTCCAAATCCTGAGTCAACTTTGGTGGAAGGATAGATAAAGGCTACACACGCTTTAGTTAAACACATTTTTCTTTTCTTACTTTTACTTATATTTGATGTGATTTGACACGTATTTAAAATTTTTTCCAGTCTCATGACACCAATAAGGTTGTTTTGATCTATTGTATCGATAGAGTCTTACTGACCAACAACTTTGAACATAACTCGACTTGATTGTAACATTTTTGATTTGGTTCTTAGGTGAACTGAAATCGGGGTGTTACATTTTCTCTTTTAGAAGATGCAAGAGTAAAACAATCACCTTGCATTTATTGATGATCGCGTATGTAAAGACCCGCCTGAACCGGACCGGGTGTTACTTAAACATATAGCTAATGTAGATGTAACATTCCAGAACATGAATTGAAATACAGCAAATATGTCTCGCAACATAGGCTATGAATCATAACAATAAATCATGTTCTCTAAAATGTAAAATAACCGTCCCACAATCTCGGACCGTTTCCCATAGCCACATTTATAACACTAGAGAATAATAAGGAAGTCCAACTTTATTATCGATTCACCATACCTGGGTTGGCAAAAGAACCACCAACCACACTTCTATTCTTTAGTCCAAAGCTGCATCACCTGCGGAGGCAATTCCGCGTTAGTGATAAAACCACTAAGCTGCATAATTAAATGAAACAAGTCAATAAAATCCCTATTATCATTTCACTCGTTATTATTATTATTATTACACAAGCAAAGAGTACTTATCCCTCAGGTCATTCTGAGATTAGTAATTTGTCTCTCAAGTCATTCTGAGATTAGGTGGTCCCCCAATTCATTTTGAGGTTAGTCATGGTCTCCCAGTTCATTCTGAGTTTAGACAACGTCTCCCAACTCATTCTGAGATTAGACAACGTCTCCCAGCTCATTCTGAGATTAGGTGGTCTCCTAATTCATCTTGATATTAGTCATGGTCTCTCAGTTCATTCTGAGATTAGTAAGAGTCGACTCCCAGCTCATTCTGAGATTAGGTGGTCCCCCAATTCATTTTGAGGTTAGTCATGGTCTCCCAGTTCATTCTGAGATTAGACAACGTCTCCCAGCTCATTCTGAGATTAGACAACGTCTCCCAGCTCATTCTGAGATTAGGTGGTCTCCTAATTCATCTTGATATTAGTCATGGTCTCCCAGTTCATTTTGAGATTTAAACATTGTCTCCCAGCTCATTCTGAGATTAGGTGGTCCCCCAATTCATTTTGAGGTTAGTCATGGTCTCCCAGTTCATTCTGAGATTAGACAATTCTCTCCCAGCTCATTCTGAGATTAAGAAACGGCTCCCAGCTCATCCTGAGATTAGGTGGTCTCCCAATTCATCTTGAGATTAGTCATGGTCCCCCAATTCATCTTGAGGTTAAAATTGTCTCCCAGCTCATTCTGAGATTAGGTGGTCTTCCAATTCATCTTGAAATTAGTCATGGTTCCCCAATTCATCTTGAGGTTAAAATTGTCTCCCAACTCATTCTGAGATTAGACAATTGTCTCCCAGCTCATTCTGAGATTAAGAAACGGCTCCCAGCTCATCCTGAGATTAGGTGGTCTCCCAATTCATCTTGAGATTAGTCATGGTCCCCCAATTCATCTTGAGGTTAAAATCGTCTCCCAGCTCATTCTGAGATTAGGCAATTGTCTCCCAGCTCATTCTGAGATTAAGAGACGGCTCCCAGCTCATCCTGAGATTAGGTGGTCTCGCTTCATCTTGAGATTAGTCATGGTCACCCAATTTATCTTGAGGTTAAAATTGTCTCCCAGCTCATTCTGAAATTAGGTGGTCTCCTAATTCATCTTGAGATTAGTCATGGTCCCCCAATTCATCTTGAGATTAAAATCGTCTCCTAGCTCATTCTGAGATTAGACAATTGTCTCCCAGCTCATTCTGAGACTAAGAAACGGTTCCCAACTCATCCTGAGATTAGGTGGTCTCCAAATTCATTTTGAGATTAATCATAGTCCCCTAATTCATCTTGAGGTTAAAATCGTCTCGCAGCTCATTCTAAGATTAGGTAGTCTCCCAATTCATCTTGAGATTAGTCATAGTCCCCCAATTCATCTTGAGGTTAAAATTGTCTCCCAGCTCATTCTGAGATTAGACAATTGTCTCCCAGCTCATTTTAAGATTAAGAAATGGCTCCCAGCTCATCCTGAGATTAGGTGGTCTCCCAATTCATCGTGAGATTAGTCGTGGTCCCCCAATTCATCTTGAGGTTAAAATCGTTGACCAGCCCTGCCATGCCCTTATGGTGTCACCCTGGCCAACTCCGACCGTCTTCCAGCCGTGGTGACGCCCGCATCGCCTTCCTAGCGGCGCGCTCGCTCGACACCCTCGACTACTTATCTACCCTCCCTGGCCATATTGGAACCCGTTGCCCCCCAGGATGGCCGGATTTCTTCCCCCACCGCCGTCGCCCCTGTTTTTGCAGCCACTACTGTTTTTGGCCATTTACCACCCCAGGCCGACATCCAGACACGTGAGATCGACCCTACACTGATCGACGAAGAGAGTAGGATCATCTTCTGACGTCAGAACGACCCACGCCACCGATTCCCGGCGACCTTGCCTGTGCTTCCCCATCTCGCCGAAACAGGGGACTCGTCGGCCAAATTAAATTAGTTTCTTTCTTATTGATTTTAAACTTTAATCCTCACGATTATAAAGCTTATTCTCCAATTAAAATATGCATGCAAGAAAATTAAGAAGAGAGAGATAGGAATAATACCTAAGTAAGGAAGAAGACACGCCGGCAAGGAAGAGGAGAAGAGAATGCGAATGAAGGCTAGGATGGAGGACTTCCTTTATAAAATGAAATGACGGCTAGGGTTTGTGGAAACACACCAACACCAACACCCATATTTTATTCCTTTAACAGGGTAACCGGGTAAAGAATAAAATATTTAACCGAGTAGACTTAACCGGGTAGAGAATATAATATAATTAATATTAATTCTCTATCGTTCGATCCTTCCCTGCCCGAGTTGAATATATTAAAAAAATTTTCCCACGGTCTTTACAGCGTATTTTATTGATGAACATGGCTTGTACAAAAATGAATTACTTCTTTCAACATTTTAGAGCACCCTCATTCGGGTGTGGTTACAAGTAAAACTATTTTTTCTAAAATAAATGAGAAGTCTTTGATTGAGAAAGTGTTTACCTCAACATTGGATAATGCATCTATCAATTCAAATATGATAAGTTATTTAACTCAACAATTATAACTTTCTCATGAAGATTTATTTCATATTAGATGTACTTGGCATATTATTAAGCTAATTGTTCATGATGGTGTTAATGTTGTTGGGCCTATGCTCGAAAATATTAGGGATGCTTGAATGTGGATCACTAGTTCATCATTAATGTCACAACAATTTAGAGACCTTTGTGTCTCGTGAAAAGATAACAAGACATTTGTCTCTCAATGTGAGAATTCGTTGGAATAGTATTTATAATGTGTTAGATGTTATTTCGAATTTCCAAGAAGAGATTTTGATGTTTGTTAATATGGAACCCTCATCGGAAGGTTTGAACCTTGACAAATATGAATTTTATCATCTCATGATCTCATGAGATTTTTGAAAGTTTTCTATGATGCAACACTTAATCATTCTAGTACTCATTATCCAAATTCTCATATACTTTTGACACATATTTATAACATTACTTGTGTCTTCAATGAACATAGAAATAGTGAATTTCGAGATAATAGATCCCATGGAAGAAAAGTCCATGTCTTGTTGGGGTAGTCTTCCGTCTTCCTATGCATTCATATTTAGCTGCTATTGTGGACCCTAGGTTGAAACTTGATGGAATATAATTATGTTTGAGTGGAATTTATTATAACTTACAATTTTCTTATGCCTTCTGTCCTAGTTCTCACTTGAGATTTCAGTAGGTAAGCAAAAATTTTCAAGAGTTGTATGATGCCTATGCAAATGCCCGAAGCACAAATAGCAAAGTTGCCGCCACTGTCCTAGTTCTCACTTCCTCAAGAACTAGTGGCGTAAGTGGATTATTTTGTAGGGTGTGAGACAAGCAAGTAAAATATTCTTAAACTAATGATCTTCAACATTACCTCACTTCTGTAACCATGGAGGATCCAGACAACTTCAATATGTTTACGTCTCGGAAGAAAAAGAGAGAGCTCTCCTTGTTGTAATAGCTTTAGCTCGTGACCTACTAACACCTCCAAACTTTTCCATATCCTCTCAATCAACTTTTAGTGTCAGTGAAAGAATTTTATCTTAAGGATAAAAGCTGTTTAACCCAAGACCTTGTTGAAGCAGCCCAATTTGGTTCGAAGAGTGGACTGAATCTTGATATAATTCGAAAATCTGTTCATTAAAATACTATCGTACAAACTTTATGAAAGTGGATCTTGACCCTCAAAGAAACTTAAGATGGACATTTTATGGGATTATCATACAATGCATGCTGATCATACTAACATAAGAAAGATCTTAAACTTAAGCCTGAATGAACACTCCAAGCCACAGAAGAGGCAGCACCTCGTTTGCAAATAAGAGGGTAACTTTCATATGCAATGATAACTTTGAGCTACACGAAGGCAACACCCCCAATGAAACTCAGAGGTTGAGTTCTTGAAACATTTGGATGCATAATTCAATTCATTTAATTAGTTTTAGTGATTTGGATTAGGATCTTATTGTAAAATCTATGCCCTTTGGCTTAGGATTTTATTTGTTGTTCGGTTTGGGTTGATTCAATTTGCCTTTTGGTTTGATTTAGTTTGGATTGGCTTTTGGCTCTTGGTTCTAGGGAGAGTTGGTGTTGCTCGGGCCTTGGTTTGGAAAGCTCATGTTGATGTCTATTGGTGTGAATTTTTTTGGCATGTGTTGTATTTAGAAGTAGTTAATAGGGTTTACATGTTAGAGGGGTCGTTTTTTGGGTGGGGGGGGTGGGGGAGGGTGGGGGGTTGTTTTAGTCATGTATTTAGTGTCAAGATGTTATCAAATACCTAAGCTGATATGACCTTTGACTCATTGTCCCACCACTTCTTGATAATCTTCTTCTTTATTTTTGTGACCAGTTTGATTTCATACTCATTTAAAGATTTTTTTAGTATTGTACCATTACAAAAGTCATGAAATTTGTATAAGTATAATTTAATTAGAGCTATAAAGATGTCATAAGCTATGTCACATTAAATGACTATACATGGTGGGTCGTGTTTATTAATTGTAAATGTATTCATGTACACCTCTTCAATTCCTTAAGATTCATTCTATTTTTATTTCCTTGTCTTCTTATTTTCTATGAAAGAAAACCTTTGTCTTTATAAACACATATTTCGATCATAAATTCCAAATCGTATTATTGTCATCCTTCTACATTTTGTTGAGTTTTTCCAATATTGTCGTTCGTCAGAGTTCATTGAAATGTTCTACCAAGGTTGGTTGCATGTCAAGGTACCCATACGTCAACTATTCTTTGAAATACATATTTTTGTCATCGAGTATGTGGTGAGCCATTATTCTTTTGAGCATGTTGTTATTAATCCTCCACTTTTTTTTTGGCATTTGATGAAAGTCTATAACTTTTGACTAGATCTAGAACTTTAATCTTGTATACCTACAGTTTTGTTAATTCTTGTATTTTGGTAACTCTTGAACTATTGTTTTGTTATTGTTCTTTTTCATTCATTAATGTTATATTTTTATTCATCTATTGTAATCTACAAATATATATAACAATTGATTTAAATTGATCTTATCTCGTTTGATCAGGTATTCTTAGGCATGCACCATATAGATTGTTTTAGATGTTGAGCTGGGTTCGTCTATAGGTCACATGGTTCGAGCTCACTGGTAGATTGCTTTGAGCTTGGAGACTGAGTTTGTTCTTTGGCATTAATGCCTTGATCATTTCTTATTTTACGCTTATCTATTCAGTGGATTGTTTTATATTGTAAGATGAGTTAAGTGGTGGTAACCCTAACAGGGATACTACATGGATGACATGCAACCAAGTTTCACACCAACACAATTACGATTAAAATCGATGAAAATTCTGAAATAAAGCGAACAGGATTTCCCCCTAAAGGTGCAATTAGGGTCCACCCTGTCAAAATAAAATAATATATATATGTATAAATATATACACATGCATCCATGATTTCATTCACACAACATCTAACATATTATGAATTCATTCTGAAGCTGGGGTTTCAACCCACCATGCTTCCATTGCGCATCTCTGATCGTATTCACATTCTATCATGTCTCATGCATTGGAACACGTCATTCACAATATAATAACATAACAACACAAAATTAAACATTCAAAAATCTAACATGTGTGTGTGCAGAAGACCTCATTGCTCCTCCGTCCTGGCCGGCCCATCCGTCTCGTGCTTATCACCTACATATATATAGGAAAAACGTCAGTAACAAGCGTTACTGGTCCGGAAAACAAAATAACTATACCAAACTGGCTATGAGAGCAAACTCTCATCTGAAAGAAATCATCATACTCCACGTGAACACTCTGAAGGGCACTACTGAGGAGCCACTGGGCTGCAGACCCGGTAGCATCCCGAACTTACTAATCTGCTGCTGGTACTGTGCTACTCTCAGCACTTCTTTTTCAGTACTTCTCATGAAACTTTATCCTAAGCCCTCTCCGAACCTCCATATCTCTCCTGGCCTTGAGCACGAAGGCCGAGTACTCTCAGGCAGTCGCCTTTAGTACCCTTTGAACCACAAGTCCGGACATGCGCTGTACTAAACAGTACCCGTAAACCTCCACGTTCTCCGGGTGTGAGGAACTCAAACGCGGAGTTGTCAGGATCCCTCGGGAATGGAACAGTCCGCTGGCACTAATCCAGAGCCCGCTTTGACTGTCACGGCATCCTCTGCATGGTACGTGCAGTCGGTTTCTCCATCTCTCGTCTCACTGAAAACTCGATAAAACTATATATATAGGCCTGGGAAGGGATTCATATAATAGGCCCGAAGGCAACTTGTGGTGGAGCTTGTTTTCGAAATCATCCTCGAGGGATCTCATCCTCGAGGGGTTATTAATCCGGAAAATATTCGATTAAATGACCCGAGTTAAGTGGGATCCAACAAAACACCACTTAACCCGTCCTGCAAATAATAACATAAACATGCAATAGAAAAGCGTAAAACAAGACGAGTCCTAAACGGACCTGGTAGAAGCTCCAAGCGTGTCATCGCGCCTAGGCGGCGAGCTCCTATTCCGTACCTACACATCAAAACTAAATACTAACGCCCGCTAACTAAATGATGCATCAAACTCGTCATATAATCAACACCATACGAATAACATTCATCAACAGTCAAGTAATCATAATGTGAAAATAATTCTAAGTCATCCTATTCATACCACTTTTATACTATTTTTCTAAGTTGTGTCATACTCGATTAACATGCTCATATTTACTTATCTCACTAGACTACTTATCCTCCATACACTATCAATCACATCATATAACTTCATTCATACTCTAACATTCATCATGATAATTAATCAACCCTAGCATGCTATGCTAACAATTATTATCAATTTTAAATAAATCAATCGGAGGTAATTATACCTCACGTCGTCGGCAATCGGCGACGGCTAGGGTTCCGTCGCGCGTCTCGGAGCTCAAATTCGGCGCTCATCGGCGTCCGAAGCTCGATCTGGCTCCACTGGGTGAGCCCCGCGGAAGATCCGGTGATTTCCGGCGAATTCCAGAAATTCCGATTTCCGGCGGTTTTCCGGCAGCTGCTGGCGGTTTTCCGGCGACTTCCGGTGGTTTTCCGGCGTCAATCGCCGGCGACGTCTACTGATCGGAAAGGGGTCGTGTTGGGTACCCTCGGAACCGGCTCGGCGAGCCCGACTCATCTACGAGGTCGACGCGGCCAACGGAGGTGGCGGCTCGCCGGAAAATCCCTAAAACAGAGCGGCGGCGTGGTGGTGTGGAGATCCGGCCGGGATGGGCGGCGCTGGCCACCGTTCCGGTCGGGGAGGGTCACTGGGTGGTCGCTCATGCTGAGGCGACCACCTGATCATGGCGGCGATGGTCGCCGGCGGCGAAATCGACGGCGCGACCAAAAGTTGGCCGCGGCGCTATGCACGACGATTCCGGCGTCACGGCGGCCCGATTGGGGCCGGACTTGGTCGGGGCAGCATGGCGACGGCGTCGCCGAGCTGGGCGGCGTCGATCGACGGCCGGGCGGCGCCGACAGCGGCGGCGGTGGCGCGCGAACGGGGGCGGCGCGGCACGAGGGTTTGGGCGTGAGGGAGAAAACGTCGGGGTTGTGTGTGGTGGCAAACTCGTAAATAATACTTGACTCGTCTCCGGCTCGAGTCAAGTATCATAACTAACTCGTATTAAATCCTAAAAAATTTCATAAAAATCGGGAAAAATCCCGTAAAATCAAACAACACCAAAAAAATTATAATGACATGCTCTAGAACTATCAACCCACCCAAACTGCCCGAACGCGTCCTAACGCGGTAAACGGCCTAATATTAATTCTACGATCCACTATATATAAAAGTAATAAAAAAAATGACTGGCATACTCTCATATATCTGATAACTCATTCTGTTCTGCTGTATTCATGACGTTATCATCATATATTTGGGTACGCATGACCCTCATAGCTCATACACGAGACCGGCATCGGCTCGGTACACGTGTCCTGAAACTGACTCAACTCGAAAAATAACGGTCGACCCGACCGGTTCTGAATATAAAACCCTAACTCGAATCGTGGGTTTTACAACATCACTTTCTTTTCTTTTAGCCCTTTACATCCTCCATATCACTCCTAACCTTGAATACAGAGGTCGAGTAGTCTCAGACATGCACCTTCAGTACTCTTTAGAACCACAAGTCTAAACATAACATGCGCTGCATTGCAATACCCGTAAACGTCCACATTTCTCCGGGTTTAAGGAACTCAAAAGTGGAGTTGTCAAGATCCCTCGGGAATGAAACAGATGCTCACCAAATCTAGAGCCCACTTTGATAAAATAGATGCGGTTGTCCATTTTCCCCTGTCCCACATCTCAATGGAAAATTAGAGAAAATCATATATAGGCCTGAGAGGAGATTTATATGATAGGCTCAAAGGCAAGTTGCGATAGATCTTGTTTTCGAGATCAGACTCGAGGGTTTTTATCTTCGAGGGTTGTTAATCACAGAATTAAAATAAGCCTAACTGGCCTGTGTTAAGTGGGGTCCAATAAAACAACCACTTAATATGTTCTGCGATCTGAAAATCAAATCAACAATAGAATATAGCGATAAAAAGTGAGAAGAGTCCTAACGAACCCGTAGTCCAAGTTCCAAGCAAGACGTCTCCTCTACGACGTGCTCAGACTCCGAAACTTACATCGAAGTCGGCTATTAAGTAAAATACTAACATCTCTATATGAAGGATGCTTGTAGTGTATGCTCACATCATCAGTAAATCCTAATAAAGAAGACTGCTAAATAAACCTACAATTAAACATATAGCACCCAAATCAAGACATAATAAAGAAAATAACTAATAACAAATAATAAATAAATAAATATATACACTCATGAATAAATAAATAAATAATAAATACATGAAAATAATTAATATTCAAATCATAAAATAATATTAACATATACTATATAAATACACAGCTAAACAAGAGTAAATATCATATATACTCGTGTTAGTAAATATAAAAATAAATAAATAAATAAATAAACAAATAAATAGTTAATTTTAATTAATCATGAATAATAATAATATCGTAACCGTCATAGATATAATTCAAAATACACAATTAAATACAAATAAATAATAACATACATGCAACAAACAAATAAATAATTAAATATATATATATATATTCAATTTAATAACATGATTAAGATTAATATTAATAAGTAAATATATCAATAATATTAATAATAAATCATCACATAATCACTCATCATATACGACAAACATCTAAATAAAAAGAATAAATAATAATAAGTAAATAAATAAATAAAATCATAACATAAAAATATGCTAAATAATGTAAATATATTTAAACTAATGTAAGGGTTCTCGAATTACCAAAAACGGTCGAAAACAGCTGAAAATGGGTTGAACCAATTAACAAAGTTAAACTAGACCAAGTCGAATGGGCTGAACCAACTCGATCTCGCTTAACTGGAAAATGGGTTGGGTTGACTGGCAGACTCGAACACGAGCTGGTGGACAAGATTAGGCAGGTAGACACGGGTGCAAACACAGGCAAACCTACTGCACGACGCAGTTGGGGTTGTTGCCTTTTCGAATCAACGGTCTTGACGATGAGGAAGACAATGGTAGTGACGATTGATGGAGTCCGGCCACTGGCTGGTAAAAAACTACCAAAAAAAGGGCAGAATCGCCATGGGTACAATGGCATTGTCAACTGTGATCGCGGCAACGATGGTGATTATTGGTGGTCTCAAAATAAAATCTCAACAAAATGAACCTATCTAGGTCATTGGATTAGATCGGCAGGATGTGGCTTGCCGGTGCTAAAAAATGATCTAAAAGGGTGTCAGAGAAGGAGAAACTGGTTGCAAAAATTCCATCACCGGCATCGACTGTGGTCGTGAGTGGTACGAATAAAAAGCCAACCACGAGACATTTTGGTAGTGCCGGTCTAATGGCCGGGGCAAGTTAAAGACTCGCTGGCATAGAGCCAAAGTGGCGGCAGTGCAAAGTGTGCAAACTCAAAAAATTGTAAGAAATCTCAGAAAAATAACACGGAGAAAGTTAGGGCTGACGATGTGAACTGGCTAGGAACGGTTAGGCAGATCGTAATAAAAAATGCAATTCAACCTCTACCAAAACGTCCTATACACTAACCCAACAACATTTTTGAGATATAAATCATAAATTTGAGCAAGCTGCATCATCAAGTTAGCAACAGATTGAATCCTTCTTTCCCAAACAATTCAGAAACAACAATAATTGAGCTATTCAAATCTAAACTACTACAGCAGACTATGTAAAACCCGTGACTCGAGTCAGAGTTTTACGGGAGTGAACCAGTCGGTTCGAGTCGAGTCAGCTTCATGGACCGCGAGCTGAGTTGAGGCCAGCTGTGAGTTATGAGCGATGAGGGTCATGTATGCTCAAGTGTACAATGATAACGTCTAAAAGATGATGAAAAATGGGTTATCAAGTATATGGAGGTATACAGTATTGATCGTTATTTTTAGTTGATCGTAGAATAGTTTTAGGTTGAATAACGCATTAGGACGCGTTGGATATATTCGGGTGGGTTATTAGTTATAGAGCATGTCATTTGGATGTTGTCGTGTTTGTTTTATTTTATGGGATTTTCTCATATTTTTCTAGATTTTTTAGAATTTATTACGAACTAGTTATTGTTTTGACTCGAGTAGGAATCGAGTCAATACTTAATTACGAAACTGCCACTAGAGTATATTTTCTCCCTCCCGACACTTACCCTCCCAAAACCCTCGCCACTGTGTGCTGCCGCCGCCGTCGACGCCGCACTGCGGCCGATTGACGCCGCTCCGCCTTACAGCGCAGTCGCCGTGCCGCCCCGCCTTACAGCGCAGTCGCCGTGCCGCCCCGACCGACCCAGGCCACCGATTGCCTGCCAGCGCGCCACTGCGATGCCACGAAGCCGCCTCGACTGTCGCCACTCTGGGCCGGATTCTGCCACCGTTCGGTCGCCACCGCCGCCACTGTGACCACTAGTCTCACCTCTTGCCGTCGCCGACGTTTCCCCCACCATCCCGAGCGCCGTCAAGGCCGGCCGCAGCCTAGATCAGAGCACGCTGCTGCCGCCACCTATTTTTGACGCCGCCGCCAACAGCCATCGCCACCCCGGCTGCTTTGTTTGACACCACCATCGGACCAAGCTCGTCGAGCTGGTGCCAATAGAACCCCCGATTGCCCCGTCTCGAATCATCGCTGGAATCCGCCGAAAAACTGTCGACACTCGCCGGAACCGCCGGAAAATTGGATTCATGGGAAATTCGCCGGATCATCCGCCAAATGCACCCGGTCTAATCTGATCGGACTTCAAACGCTGTTAGGTGCCAAATTTGAGTTTCGAACCTCGAAACGGAAACTCCTAGCCGTCGCCGATTTTCGACGACACGAGGTATAATTTATTTTAACTTAATTATTTGAAAGTATTGATTATTAGAATTGCATGCTAGGATTGGTGAATTATGTGCTATAATAATATATATAAATGTAGATTTGATTAAGGATAAAATATGAAATTTGTTTGATTGAGTGGTGTTAAAAATAGAGGCTAAGAAACTAATTATCATGATCTAATGCAAACTAACCTAAGTAGACTTGCTAGAATTGATATAGGATGAATGTGTGATAATTGATGCGTGATTGTGTTGATTGTGTGTGCATGCTATAAGATGTGTGATTCATCATGCGGGCGTTAGCTTTTAGCTTAATTGTGTAGGTACGGTGTAGGAGCTTGCCGCCTAGGCACGTGGACCCGTTTGGAGCTTCTACCAGGTCCGTTTAGGACTCGTTCTCTATTTTTACGCTACTCTAGTGTGTATTTGATT
>JAURVB010005866.1:0-12278 GCA_033002965.1 Piper betle
TCACCCCAATCAAAACAAGGCTGCCCTTGTCTATGTCGTAGACCTCTTCTGTGCATCCCAAAGCTATAAAAAGAAAGATAAACAAGTAGAGCATTTACGATATTAACGATAATTGAATCGTCAAGTAGATGGAAAGGGGAGAGAGATAGAAGGCATATAAGGGGGCATCACAGAAAATCAAGACAAATGTATAAGGACTCTTGTTCTTCGTCTGAATTTTCCTGGGCTTCATCATCTCCTCTCCCGGACTCTTGTTCTTCGTCTGAACTCAAAACTAAGTCCTCCACATCTTCATCAGACGCTGCATTGGGTTTTTGCTTCTTTCTTGGCTTGGACGGCTTCTCACCCTTTGCCCTGTAATTAGAACAAGCACGTCAATACTTACGGACGCAGTTTTATAAAAGCATTCTTCGCATGCTGGAGACAATTCCAGATTAAATCACGGATCGACTAATCGTCAATAGAAGAGTAGGTTAAAATAACAAGGGCACACAGGACATGTAGTGCTAAGAAGATGAAAATGGTCACTTTCTGGCCAGTTATAGCTGCACCTTCCAATTCTTGAAGTAATAGCCAAATAGGAAATAAGAAAGAGCCCATTTCATCCGTTTGTCTTATTGGCCCATGAAATAGTGGACAGCCCACTACCGATTTTCTCATCAAATCGTCGGAGAGCTATTTGATTTCCCCTTTCTTTGACAGTTCCGTTTTCCAAAATATGAATGAAAAAATGCCTCCAAGAGAAAATTATAAATACGATTCATTTATATACATAAAATATTAAATCAATATAACTTGTTATATAAATTATTTTGAACATAACCATATATAATAAGGTTGATTTAAAAAAAATATGCATTTGAATTTTTTCAAAGAGATGGTAGAGAATCTATTTATAATAAAGATTGTGTTTGGGACAAAGATGCCCTTAAAAAATGAACCAATCCGCAAGGGAACAAAGTATGGGAATTTTGTTAAGCCCTGCATGTTTTAAACTAATTTTGGCCCTCCAGTGGCACATGGTCCCACAACGATTACACGTGTCTTTCCTAGGCTCTAATTATCCCTACAAATCTAGATGAGGTTGTTAGCCGGCCAGCCGGCCTGCCTGCCTATTCATCACAATCACAAGGATAGGTGGAAGAAAAGAATTGGTTGAGAGGAGAGAGGTGGATGGTGCAGAGATGGTTGCCCCATCTTTACATATGCTGTACATAAATCACTGCTGGTTGCATATGTTGATACATAAATCATATATACCCATGTGAACCTAATCATATTAAAAATAATCTCAACATTAAAAAAAATTAACCATATATATAAAATTAAATGATTTGACAATGATAATATAAAACAAGTATATGTTTTTATAAAAAAACTTAGGTTTTTTTTGGGTCTGGACTAAAATGTAAGTGGGAGTTTCATAAATCGAAGTGAACAAATCCTAAAGCAAGCCAAATTTTAATTTCAGTTTAATTTTATTGATTTGATGAACCCATGGCATAGACGCAGCTTTGGGACATAAAACATCGCATGCACCCTTCATAGGCAGCAGATGTTACAGTGCTCAAATCATGTCTCACCAACTTGGAAATGCTAAAGCAGTTCAAGATGGTTCCATATGGTTAAGGACAAACAAATATTCCATATGCATATATGCATATGACTAGTAACATTTTGGCGAGTTTCTCTTTCATATTCGTCCATGCATCATAAATTTTGGGTTTGAAACTTCAAAGAGGGGTGGGGATGGAAAAGAAGAGGAATGAGGGGAGTGCTTGCTTACAACTTGAGCGGCCATGGAAGTAATTGTATTTAAGAGAAATGATAATGGGAGATCTGTCAGAGGCGGTGATCGTGTATACATACGCAGTCCATGCATACTCCACGCCACTAATATTACTAATATTGCCGTCCTATCATCACATACCCATGTAACCTACGTTCCAACGCTCCAGAATATGTCACTTCTTCTAAAACTTTCTATATCAAGACCACAACACATAACTTGCAAATAAAAATACATAAGGTGATTGTGATTCACCCCGCAAAGATTCACATACATCGTCGTGTGTGTATAAATATATATTTTAATAAAAATATATACTAAATCATAAGATTGACATATTATAATTATTATTATTTATAACGATCAAATAACTGGTTAAAATTACAAATTATTTAGAAATTAGTAATTAGTTAATAAAAACTATTGGTACGTGAGTATTATGTATTAATAAAAGTGGCAAAAAAGACAAAAGAAAGGGACGTATGCCATTATAAAAACAACTTTGTGAATGTAATGTTATGCTAAGAGAAAGAGTAGAAGGAATCAATTACATATCATGTTTATTCATTGCGGAACATGTGTTCAAAAAGAAAACTAGCGTTCAAGTATCGTCTTTGTTGTTATTGCTTTTGAAAATAATTATTAATATTTTATTTAGTATTATGTACAAATATATATTTGTTCACAAATTCTTTTTATTTTTAATAAGATATTTTATTTATCATTTAAATTTTATTTAAATATTGTATTAAATCTTTTTTTCAAAACAATCAAAGTCTATTTTTTCTCCCCGCCCATCTAGATGGCTATTTTTTAAAGCTATCATTTTGTTCTTCTTCTTTTTAGCGGCCGTTGAAGTTAGCGCTCCCCCATCTCTACTATTATCTTTCCCTCATAGCCTTCCCCTCATCTACCTCTATCTCCAACTCTCATTCTTCATTCTTTTATATCTATCTATTTCTTGTCTCTCATTATTTTTTCTTTTTTGACCGATAACAGGGCATTAGTGGTTCTGCATCATCAGGTTGCTTCCTTCCCCTTTCCCACCCCTCTCTGCTCTCCAACTTTCATTCTTCTTCTTCTACTACATATTGTTCAACCTTACATTTAATCTAACTTTCATTTTTTTTTACATTTTCTATATATAAGAGCTCTCTTATGTGTGAGTTTTAATCTAATCTCTACTATTTGCGTTATTGTTAGCTTATCATGCTGAAATGTTTTGTTTTGGGTTTGATAATTTTTTCTGTAAACTATTTTGTATTTAATATTTTAATAATGAGAGATCGGTTAGATGCGGTGATCATAAGCGCCGTGTGTTGGTCATACATATTCCACGCCACTAATACTACTAATATTGCTGTCCCATGATCACATACCTATAAAATAAAACACATAACTTGCAAAGATTCACATACATTTTATATATATATATATATATATATATTGACAAAAAAATATACGATTGACATACTAAAATTATTATTATTTATAAGGATCAAATAACTGTCAAAACTACAAATTATTTAGAAATTAGTAATTACTTAATAAAAAGTATCGGCACGTGAGTACTATGTGTTCTCAAAAATAGTAAAAAGGAAAAAAGAAAGGGATGTCTGCCATTATGAAAACAACTTTGTGAATACAATGTGATGCCGCATTTCCCTATAAAGAATAAATTATGTATTATGTTTATTTATGGTTATGGGGACATGTACTCATATTTGAGGTGCGTTCAAAAAGAAAACTAGCGTTCAAGTATTGTCCATTCTAGTGTTGCTTTTGAAATAACTATTAATATTTTAATTAGTATTCGGTATAAATATATATTTGTTCACAATTTTTTTATCTTTAATAAGATATTTTATTTATCATTTAAATTTTATTTAAACATCGTATTAAATCTTTTTTTTCAAAACAATCCAAGGTTTATTTTTTAGACCTACCCATCCGGCTAGCTGCTTTTTAAAGATCTAATTTCTCTTCTTGTTAGGGCGGGTGCGTAGCGCATGCAGTTTGGCAGTCGTGGAAGTTAGTGTGGCTTCTCCCCTTTTTGTCACTTAGCTTCCAAAACTTTCTGTCGTGTTATATATATATATATATATATATATATATATATTGATAAAAAATACTAAATCAAATGATTGACATATTAAAATTATTATTATTTATAACGATTAAATAACTTTTAAAATTACAAATTATTTAGAAATTAATAATTAGTTGATAAAAAGTATTGGCACATGATTACAAAAGTGGAAAAAAAGGACAAAAGAAAGGGATGTTTGTTATTATGAAAACAACTTTGTGAATATGATGTCCACATTTCCACAACAGGATCGTTAGGTGAAAATATAACCATTGCATGCTTTAAATTAACAATTTCAAAGGATAAACACATCCAGAAGTTCAGGAGGTAGCAAGCAAATTAAAGGGAATAAAAAAATGACAAAAGAAGAAAGTTTGATATTTTACATGGTGGAGAAGCTCCTTAATTTCCCTTTGAAATCTTAACATCATCGCTCCTGGTAGGTGGTATGTTGACAAGAGAGGTGAGAGTGGTGGAAGAAAAAATCAGTTCCGGTGACATGCATTTCTTTTCTACAACATAGCGAGAGGGCAAAAGAGATGGTTGTCCCCTACCATAGCTGCAAGGAGATCACCAAAATATATTACTACTAGTTGTATATGCTGATATATATATCATGTATATATAATATTTCACCCATGCGAGCATAATCGTATTAAAATTAATCTAAACATTACAAAAAGTTAACCATATATATAAAATTAAATGATTTGATAAAGATTATATAAAACATGTATATATATATATATATATATTATATGGACATTTATAAAAAAACTTAGGTCTCTTTTTTGGTTCGTTTTGGGTCTGGACTAAAATCTAAGTGAGAGTTTTATAAATGGAAGTGAAACAAATTTTGAAGCAAGCCAAATTTTAATTTCAATTTAATTTTATTTAATTTTATTGATAAGAAAGCATGGTATAGACACAGCTTTCGGACAAAAAACATGGCATGTACCCTTCTTAGGCAGCAGATGCATGGCTAAAGTAGTTCAAGATGATTCAATATGGTTCGGCAAAAACACACAAACGAGCTTAAATCTACAAACCCGAAGAGATAAACATGATGGACAGTTCCCTGCAAACGTACCCAAGAAACTGTATAAGCATGTTCTATTTGAACCTGCAATAGCAATGCATGCCCCCATGCACAAACCTCAACCTCCGTGTATATTACAAACTCTATCCATGTATATTACAAACTTCAATCGAAAATAAAGACATGTATATTACAAACTTGTAACCCTAACCACCTCATTGCCATCCTCTACAATCAGGTGTTAGAATCACCCCAAGAAAACAAAACCTCCACCTCATTGTATAAAAATTAAAATAAATAAATAAATAATGTATTAAAAACAAAAAAATGCAAACAGGTTCCTTTGAAACATCATAGCACTTTGCACGTCACACGTACCCCAGCAAGCAAGCAGGCAGCAACGGTATAGAAACACACCCAAAATCAACTGGAACAAGTACAACAACCAACGTCAAAAACCAACTGCATCTAATAAACAAAACCCAAACAAGAACCTCAGAGTAAAATATTAAACACAAAATAGTTTACACAAAAAATAAATCAAACCAAAAACAAAACATTTCAGCATGATAAGCTAAGAATACTCAAACGATAGAGACTAGAGAGGCAGAGCATCTAAAACTCACGCACAAGACTGCTCTAATATATAGAAAATGTAAAAATAAATAACTAAAGCTAGATTAAAGGCAAGGCTTGATAGTTCATATAGATGGGGACGCCGGGTTGAGTCCGAAGAAATGTTAGATCACATAGTTCACTCCTAATTTATGAACACAAATGGAAACATACATAGAAAGTCAGATCTAACAAACCCTGAAGCTGGTTTCTAATCACAACTTAGTCAAGCCGATGCTATTTCTAGTCCTTGATGTTTCTGAAAGCTCCAAACTATATCTTCCAAAAATTCAAGGTCAGCAATCAAATTTTAGAAACACACAATGGACAAGTGTAATATTCAATCAAATTCCAACTTTATAAACCTTTTGCAACCATATTACCTTCTCTGTTCAGAAAGAGAGTTCCCTTCAATTTCTCAGCTAGCTACAACTTTGTATTCTCTGTTGTTGTCCAAGATGGTGAAGCCCAGAAAACTCCATCTTCTCTTTGTTTTGGTTGTTGTATCAGGCATTGCATGCATGGCATCAATGGTGGAGGCGAGAAAGACCAGCCATCACCACGCAAAGAGCAGAGACCATAGCTCTCACCACAAGAAGAGTAAGGGCAGCAAGAGCAGCAAAAGCTCACCCGGCCATGGCCGCCATGCTCCAGCTCCATCTCCTTCGGTGGGCCCTCATGGTTCTCGTGTCTTTGATGTCGTCTCCTTTGGATCTATTGGCGATGGCGTCTGTGATGATTCCAAGGTTTTTGAACCGTTGAATGCTACAAATGCCACTTGGGTTCATCAAAATTTCATTCATCATTCTTTCTGTCCACCTTGCGTGAAGCGATGCTTATCCATGCACAGATGTAACCGGTGCGGTGCGGATGGACATTTGTTAAAGCCCCAAAATAATAAGCCTAATAATGGTGTGACCATTTGTTCAGCAGCATAAATGCCTAATTACAAGGGTGATGAGTATTTGAAAATAGTCCTATGATAAATATTAATTGGGACCTTGATATATATAAATACTAAGAGTTGGGCTACGTGAGTTACTAGCTACCTGTGAAACCATTCAAGATCAAACCATAAGCATCGATCGTATGCCAACCATGCAAGAAGTTGGAATCATGGTTTATAGACATCAATCATAAATTTAAAAATTGGGCATCGATGTAAACTACCAATTTATTAATATCATAATTTTAAAAATCAAGTACTGATGCATAGAGGAAGCACTAACAAACTCATGACAATCCTGCATAGTATTATCATCGACTAAACACGGCAACTAGCTATAGCTAGCATATGGACGATGCATGGGATCTACTCAAGGCCGACTTGAGAAGGTGCCCACCGGCCTTTTGCAAGCAATTGACACTAGAAGTAACAAGGGCGGCTTGTCTCCATAGCTATTCCAACAAAGAGCTTGTTGGAAACCAATGTTAGAGACAATTGGATGTCGATCAGGTTAACATCTGTGCATGGATAAGCATCGCTGCATGCAAGGTGGATGGGTTGCACAGAGTACGTTCTGGTCACTTGGTTGTAATTCACACCCGAGATCCCATGCATCGTCCATTTGCTAGCAAGGTGGGCACCTTCTCAAGTCTCAAACATTGGATGCCGATCAGGTTAACATCTGGTTCATGCAATGCTTCTTGTCACAGTAAAACTGGTCAATCATGATTGGCACCTTCACGTCTGTCACTTGATGATGCTAGAAATTGCTACAATTCTCACCGACCCAGAAGCTCCCTGTCGATCAAACAGTGTTGGACGAAGTTTGATTTCAAGTTATCTTTGGTTGACATGACAATGTTTTACAAACTAGAGTACCCGCCTTGTTTTGATTCTAACTCCACAGAGAGCATTCTGTACAATGATGTTCTCCACGGTGATGTTGGAGACGCATGCAACGCTGTTGTCTTTCCCAAGACCTCAGACATGAACAAGGTCCTTTATAGATCAAGAAGAGTTGTGGAAATGAAATAAATTAGTTGAAATAAGTTAGTGATAAGTTTACCTGATTCCATGTCCAGGACCACAGGTGATGTGATTAAGGTGCACGTTAGAACATCCTGTTTGTATGGAGACACAGTCATCTCCTGAATGGAATATTGAAAGATTAATTCGTATGTAATCTATTATTTACCACTTACAAGAAAATAAGAAAATATTACCAACTTAAAATAATATGAAACTGACTCCCAACTATATTAGCATGATTCATTTTCTCACCACATCCGATGGTAGAGTGCTTGATTTCTTCATCTCTTGTGTTGTGGAGGTGGATTCCATCCGTGTTGGGGCTCTCCTCATGGGGAGGAGATGGTGATATTATCAACCTTGACACCATCACAATCATCAAATATTATATGGCATTGAGGACTATTAACAATGGCTATGTCCTCAACAGTCACATTGTGGCTCCCATAGAACATCAAGGCCTACACATGAGAATAATAACATGAACACATAAAAAGCTAGTTTTACAGATAGGA
Source organism: Piper betle (assembly GCA_033002965.1). Taxonomy (NCBI): domain Eukaryota; kingdom Viridiplantae; phylum Streptophyta; class Magnoliopsida; order Piperales; family Piperaceae; genus Piper; species Piper betle. Next base: position 8,023 of record JAURVB010005866.1, read on the forward strand.
CAACACTTCTTCCTAAAGACTAAATCTAGTTTATAAAAACGTTAGCAAATAAAAAGCATTCTTGTCTTAAGTTGGTAATGGGATAAAGAATCTTACAGTTGGTTTCTGACAAGATGCGTGTTTCAATATTTTCTGCACCCGATTGTAGAAGGAGTACAAGATAATGGCTCAAAACGAAAGAAGAATGAATAATGCTATCGATGTTTCTAGAGATTCCACTAAGAAGAACCTTGGCCAATCTGATTTTTTGGCAACTGGATGGCGTTGGGCTTCTGTTCCAGTTGGAAAATGTCGCAGGAGGGTCGGCAACGTTGAGGTGGCAACTGGATGGCGGCGGCGATGGTCACCGGTGGCAGAATCGGCGACAGGTAAAGGGGTGGCGTCGAGTGTTTGGAATAAAAGGTGATGGATGGGAGAAAACGAGTAGTCGGGGGAGAAGACGAGTGGTCGGAGAGAAGGTCGGGGGTCGTCTCGTAAATAGTATTTATAATATGAGAATCACTCACTCATTGCCTCACGCACCCTATTTAATTTATCAAAAAAAAGGCCCCCTAACCGGTGCCGATGGACATTTGTTAAAACCCAAAAATAATAAGCCTAATAATGGTGTGACCATTTGTTCAGCAGCATAAATGCCTAATTACAAGCGTAATGAGTATTTGAAAATAGTCCAGTGATAAATATTAATTGGGACCATGATGTATATAAATACTAAGACTTGGGCTACGTGAGTGACTAAGCTACCTGTGAAACCATTCGAGATCAAACCATAAGCATCGATCGTATGCCAACCATGCAAGAAGTTGGAATCATGGTTTATAGACATCAATCATAAATTTAAAAATTGGGCATCGATGTAAACTACCAATTTTTTAATATCATAATTTTAAAAATCATGTACTGATGCAAACTACCACCAGAAATAATACCCAACCCAGATGTTGTGAATTAACGAAATGATCAGAAAAGATGGGAAGCTTTAGCCATGTCCTCCCTTTTTCGGTCACATAACCGACCTTGGTTCCTGACGCAGGCATTGGTCACGAGCATCTGCCAAAACTGTGGAAGCAGCAGACAACAATTGTGACATGGGTCTGCATGTTACACCAATAGATTCCAACAAATCTTTTCGAACGCCAGCCCCTAAAAGGCTCATTAAACAATTAAAGGAAACTCGCAATAGGTATCACAGGCCTCTCTTAATCCAAAAATTAGCTTAAGAATTAAGACTTTCCTATTAACCTATATACAAGTCATAAACAACCTCAACCCAACAACTCCCCTTCATACATTGGGCGTAGCCTACAAACCCCTCTCACACATTGGGCGTGACCCGAAACCATCATTGTCTGACACACTCCATTTAAATAAGACGGCACCCATCTCTTCAAATTATCATGTGGAACCCATGAAAGAAACAACAACAAACGGCGTAGGAAAACCCGGCTAGAATTTAACTCTGATACCACTTGTTAGGCCTTTTGGGCCTTCATCTAAACGCTGATACTATTGTTGGGCCCTTCGGACCCCTAAAAGGGATATTAAACAATCAAAGGAAACTCGCAATAAGTATTACATGCTCTCTTAATCCAAAAATTAACTTAAAAATTAAGACTTTCTCATTAGTATATATACAAGTCACCAACAACCTCTACGACTGATGTGGGACAAACCTAACAATCACCCCAATCAAAACAAGGCTGCACTTGTCTATGTCGTAGACCTCTTCTATGCATCCCAAAGCTATAAAAAAAAGATAAACAAGTAGAGCATTTACGATATTAACGATAATTGAATCGTCAAGTAGATGGAAAGGGAGAGAGAGATAGAAGGCATATATAGGGGGCGCATCACAGAAAATCAAGACAAATATATAAGGACTCTTGTTCTTCGTCTGAATTTTCCTGGGCTTCACCATCTCCTCTCCCGGACTCTTGTTCTTCGTCTGAACTCAAAACTAAGTCCACCACATCTTCATCAGACGCTGCATTGGGTTTTTGCTTCTTTCTTGGCTTGGACGACTTCTCACCCTTTGCCCTGTAATTGAGCAAGCTCATCAATACTTACGGACGCAGTTTTATAAAAGCATTCTTCGCATGCTGGAGACAATTCCAGATTAAATCACGGATCGACTAATCGTCAATAGAAGAGTAGGTTAAAATAACAAGGGCACACAGGACATGTAGTGCTAAGAAGATGAAAATGGTCACTTTCTGGCCAGTTATAAGCTGCACCTTCCAATTCTTGAAGTAATAGCCAGATAGGAAATAAGAAAGAGCCCATTTCATTCGTTTGTCTTATTGGCCCATGAAATAGTGGACAGCCCACTACCGATTTTCTCATCAAATCGTCGGAGAGCTATTTGATTTCCCCTTTCTTTGACAGTTCCGTTTTCCAAAATATGAATGAAAAAATGCCTCCAAGAGAAAATTATAAATACGATTCATTTATATACATAAAATATTAAATCAATATAACTTGTTATGTAAATTATTTTGAACAAACCATATATAATAAGGTTGATTTTAAAAAAATATGCATTTAATTTTTTCAAAGAGATGGTAGAGAATCTATTTATAATAAAGATTGTGTTTGGGATAAAGATGCCCTTAAAAAATGAAACAATTCGCAAGGGAACAAAGTAGGGGAATTTTGTTAAGCCCTGCATGTTTTAAACTAATTCTGGCCCTCCAGTGGCACATGGTCCCACAACGAGTACACGTGTCTTTCCTAGGCTCTTATTGTTCCTACAAATCCAGATGAGGTTGTTAGCTGGCCGGCCTCCCTGCCCATTCACCACAATCACAAAAGGATTGGTGGAAGAAAAGAATTGGTTGAGAGGAGAGAGGTGGATGGCGTAGAGATGGTTGCCCCTACGATAGCTTATCACCCGCAAGGGAGATCACTACTGGTTGCATATGCTGATACATAAATCATGTATACCCATGTGATCCTAATCGTATTAAAATTAATCTCAACATTACAAAAAATTAACCATATATATAAAATTAAATGATTTGACCATGATTATATAAAACATGTATATGTTTTTATAAAAAAACTTAGGTTTTTTTTTGGGTTTGGACTAAAATGTAAGTGGGAAGTGAAACAAATTCTAAAGCAAGCCAAATTTTAATTTCAGTTTAATTTTATTGATTTGATGAACCCACGGCATAGACGCAGCTTTGGGACAAAAAACATGGCATGCACCCTTCATAGGCAGCATTATAAATTTTGGGTTTGAAACTTGAAAGAGGGGTGGGGATGGAAAAAGAAGAGGAACGAGGGGAGTGTTTGCTTACAACTTGAGCGGCCATGGAAGCAATTGTATTTGAGAGAAATGATAATGGGAGAGATCTGGCGGTGATCGTGTGTACATACGTAGTCCATGCATACTCCATGCTACTAATACTGCCGTCTTATCATCACATACCCATGCAACCTACGTTCCAATGCTCACTTCTAAAACTTTCTATATCAGGACTACAACACATAACTTGCAAATGAAAATACATAAGGTGATTGTGATTCACCCTGCAAAGATTTACATAGGTCGTCGTGTGTGTATAAATATATATTTTGATAAAAATATATACTAAATCATAAGATTGACATATTAAAATTATTATTATTTATAACGATCAAATAACTGTTAAAATTACAAATTATTTAGAAATTAGTAATTAGTTAATAAAAACTATTGACACGTGAGTACTATGTATTTATAAAAGTGGCAAAAAAGACAAAAAGAAAGGACATATACCATTATAAAAACAACTTTGTGATTGAAATGTCATGCTAAGAGAAAGAGCAGAATAAATCAATTACATATTATGTTTATTCATTGGGGAACATGTAATTGGAAGTGTGTTCAAAAAGAAAACTAGCGTTCAAGTATCGTCTTTTTTGTTATTGTTATTGAAAATAACTATTAATATTTTAATTAGTATTATGTACAAATATATATTTGTTCACAAATTCCTTTTATTTTTAATAAGATATTTATTTATCATTTAAATTTTATTTAAATATTGTATTAAATCCTTTTTTTTTCAAAACAATCAAAGTCTATTTTGTGGCCATGCCCATCCGGATGACTGTTTTTTAAAGCCCTCATTTTTCTTTTCTTTTTTTAGCGGCCATTGAAGTTAGCGCTCCCCCATCTCTACTTTTATCTTTCCCTCATAGCCTTCCCCTCATCTACCTCTATCTCCAACTCTCATTATTCATTCTTTTATATCTATATATTTCTTGTC
>JAURVB010005867.1:0-15874 GCA_033002965.1 Piper betle
TATCGACACGTGAGTACTATATTTTTACAAAAGTGGCAAAAAAGAAAAGAAAGGACGTCTATCATGATGAAAACAACTTTGGGTCGATCAAAATTTCATTCATCATTCTTTCTGTCCACCTTGCATGCAGAGGTGCTTATCCATGCACACATGTAACCGGTGCGGTGCGGATGGACATTTGTTAAAGCCCCAAAATAATAAGCCTAATAATGGTGTGACCATTTGTTCAGCAGCATAAATGCCTAATTACAAGGGTGATGAGTATTTGAAAATAGTCCTATGATAAATATTAATTGGGACCTTGATATATATAAATACTAAGAGTTGGGCTACGTGAGTTACTAGCTACCTGTAAAACCATTCGAGATCAAACCATAAGCATCGATCGTATGCCAACCATGCAAGAAGTTGGAATCATGGTTTATAGACATCAATCATAAATTTAAAAATTGGGCATCGATGTAAACTACCAATTTATTAATATCATAATTTTAAAAATCAAGTACTGATGCATAGAGGAAGCACTAACAAACTCATGACAATCCTGCATAGTATTATCATCGACTAAAACACTGCAACTAGCTATAGCTAGCATATGGACGATGCATGGGATCTACTCATGGCCGACTTGAGAAGGTGCCCACCGGCCTTTTGCAAGCAATTGACACTAGAAGTAACAAGGGCGGCTTGTGAGTCTCCATAGCTATTCCAACAAAGAGCTTGTTGGAAACCAATGTTAGAGACAATTGGATGTCGATCAGGTTAACATCTGTGCATGGATAAGCATCGCTGCATGCAAGGTGGATGGGTTGCACAGAGTACGTTCCGGTCACTTGGTTGTAATTCACACCCGAGATCCCATGCATCGTCCATTTGCTAGCAAGGTGGGCACCTTCTCAAGTCTCAAACATTGGATGTCGATCAGGTTAACATCTGGTTCATGCAATGCTTCTTGTCACAGTAAAACTGGTCGATCATGATCGGCACCTTCACGTCTGTCACTTGGATGCTAGAAATTGCTACATTTCTCACCGACCCAGAAGCTCCCTGTCGATCAAAAAGTGTTGGACGAAGTTTGATTTCAAGTTATCTTTGGTTGACATGACAATGTTTTACAAACTAGAGTACCCGCCTTGTTTTGATTCTAACTCCACAGAGAGCATTCTGTACAATGATGTTCTCCACGGTGATGTTGGAGACGCATGCAACGCTGTTGTCTTTCCCAAGACCTCAGACATGAACAAGGTCCTTTATAGATCAAGAAGAGTTGTGGAAATGAAATAAATTAGTTGAAATCAGTTAGTGATAAGTTTACCTGATTCCATGTCCAGGACCACAGGTGATGTGATTAAGGTGCACGTTAGAACATCCTGTTTGTATGGAGACACAGTCATCTCCTGAATGGAATATTGAAAGATTAATACGTATGTAATCTATTATTTACCACTTACAAGAAAATAAGAAAATATTACCATCTTAAAATAATATGAAACTGACTCCCAACTATATTAGCATGATTCATTTTCTCACCACATCCGATGGTAGAGTGCTTGATTTCTTCATCTCTTGTGTTGTGGAGGTGGATTCCATCCGTCTTGGGGCTCTCCTCATGGGGAGGAGATGGTGATATTATCAACCTTCACACCATCACAATCATCAAATATTATATGGCATTGAGGACTATTAACAATGGCTATGTCCTCAACAGTCACATTGTGGCTCCCATAGAACATCAAGGCCTACACATGAGAATAATAACATGAACACATAAAAAGCTAGTTTTACAGATAGGAGAACACTTCTTCCTAAAGACTAAATCTAGTTTATAAAAACGTTAGCAAAGAGAAAGCATTCTTGTCTTAAGTTGGTAATGGGATAAAGAATCTTACAGTTGGTTTTTGACCAGATGCATGTTTCAATATTTTCTGTACCCGATTGTAAAAGGAGTACAAGATAATGCCTCAAAACGAAAGAAGAATGAAGAGTGCTATTGATGTTTCTAGAGAGTCCACTGAGAAGAACCTTGGCCATTGACAATTCTAGCAAATTCCACAAAGAAGATCCGGCGAATTCTAGCAAATCTGGTTTTTCGACAATTTCTACCGTTCTTTGGACTGAATGGGAGGCGTTGGGCAACGTTGAAGTGGCAACTGGATGGCGGCGGCGATGATCACCGGTGGCGGAATCGGTGACAGGTAATGGGGTGGCGTCGAGTGTTTGGAATAAAAGGTGTTGGAGGGGAGAAAGCGAGTGGTCGGGGGAGAAGACGAGTGGTCGGAGAGAAGGTTGGGGGTCGTCTCGTAAATAGTATTTATAATATGAGAATCACTGACTCATTGCCTCACGCACTCTATTTAATTTATCAAAAAAAGCCTCGTAATGGGTGCCGATGGACATTTGTTAAAACCTAAAAATAATAAGCCTAATAATGGTGTGACCATTTATTCAGCAGCATAAATGCCTAATTACAAGGGTGATGAGTTTTTGAAAATAGTCCTATGATAAATATTAATTGGGACCTTGATATATATAAATAATAAGAGTTGGGCTACGTGAGTTACTAGCTACCTGTAAAACCATTCAAGATCAAACCATAAGCATCGATCGTATGCCAACCATGCAAGAAGTTGGAATAATGGTTTATAGACATCAATCATAAATTTAAAAATTGGGCATCGATGTAAACTACCAATTTATTAATATCATAATTTTAAAAATCATGTACTGATGCAAACTACCACCAGAAATAATACCCAACCCAGATGTTTTCAATTAACCAAATGATCAGAAAAGATGACAAGCTTTAGCCATGTCTTCCCTCTTTCGGTCACATAACCAACCTTGGTTCCTGACGCAGGCATTGGTCATGATCATCTGCCAAAACTGTGGAAGCGGCAGACAGCAATTGTGGCATGGGCCTGCATGTTACACCAATAGATTCCGACAGATCTTGTCGAATGCCGTCGTCGTCGAGGTCGAGCTCATCATGATCATCACAGCACACATGATCACCCCAATCAAAACAAGGCTGCACTTGTCTATGTCGTAGACCTCTTCTGTGCATCCCAAAGCTATACCAAAAAAGAAGATAAACAAGGAGAGCATTTACGATAGTAACGATAATTGAATCGTCAAGTAGATGGAAAGGGAGCGAGAGATAGAAGGCATATAAGGGGCATCACAGAAAATCAAGAGAATTATATAAGGGGCTCAAATAAGGGTGCTCATTAGGTTAAAACACAAATCTTCAAACTACATATTTAACATATTGAATATAACACACAAAGAATTAGTAAGACGAAATATCATAAAAGAGTTTCATACTTGATAAATTAAAAGGCGAATATTTAGCCCCAAAGAAACGTCCAAATACATGTTTTCTAGATGAAAGCCCAGTTTGAAATAAATAAAAATCCAATTTCATATTATTTGTATTTTTATATGGCCAAGCTAACTCTTTCCATTAAAAGAATCAATCCGGTTCTATTAAAGTATCGACTTGTACACACACACATACCATCCTACACCATAACTTTTTTTAAAAAAAAACCAAGCATACTCACTTTGAATACTTGTACAAGGCTAGTATAGTTGGTTACATTCAAGCATCCGTGTGGTTAGCACAAAAGAAGTTTATAGCAGACGAAAACTTTCATTGTCAACCTTACTAAAAAATATGTATATATATATATATCTATATATATATATATATATATATAATCTAATATATTTAATAAAAATCTAATAGATGTTCAATATATTTTGTACATATATAATGTATTTTATCTTGGAGATTTAAAAAATACTTTGTGAATAAAAGATCGACTTTGAGGTAGTCGTGATTAGTTTATACTCTTATGTGCTCTCACTAGAGATAAATATGATTCATTTATATACATAATATATTAAATCAATACAGAATTTGTTATATAAACTATATTGAACATAACCATATATAATTAAGTTGATTTAAAAAAATATGCATTTAATTTTTCGAATTGGGAGAGAGTCAAGTTTTTATTAGGAAATTATTTTTTAAAAATTTATTTTGTAATATTAAATCGAGTCGGGAGCAAGTCTAGTTTTTATTTTAATTTAATTTAATTTTTTTAAAAATTTATTTCATAATATTGACTCGAGTCAGGAGTGAGTCGAATTTTTATTTTAAATTTATTTTATAATATTGAGTCGAATAAGCAGTAGGGGGGGGGACGAGGCTGGGGCGGCAGCTGCATGCGAGGGTGGTGGTGGGGAGTGACAGGAAAGCCGATGGTGGCGGTGGTGGCAGGGGAGTGGCGGTTGGGGGCGGACCCAGTCGCGGTGGCAGGGGAGGGAGGAAGGGAATGGTGGTCGTGGCAAGGAGCGGTGGTTGGGGCCAAGCCAGGTCACGACGAGCGAGCGGTGGCAGGGGGTGGAGGGAGGGTGGTGGTGGCAGGGGGCGGCAGCTGCGGGTTGGAGCGGCGACTGTGGGCAAGGGCGGTGGGAGGGGGGCGGGGGGGGGGGGGGGGAAGGGCGGGAAAGTTGGGGAGGAGAGGGGGGCAATCCAACGGTCCCCTCCTATGAGCTGCCTATGCGCTGCCAAACATGGCAGCACATAGTAGAACTATGCTGCATTTTATTTACAACCGTTGGATTAATAAATCTCCTCCGGCCCCCCACCCCCACCCACACCGGCACTCTCCCCCCATCCGCCGCTTGATATCCACCTGCCGACCTGGCCTCCTCTACGCTCGGCATCTACTGCCCTGACCTCCTCCTTGCTGTCGGCCTCCTCGACCCCTTTGGCCTCGAGTGCCATCCTCTGTCCCGACCACTCATTCCCCCTCCCCATGCCACTGCTGCTACCCCGGTCATGCCCACTCCCACTCCACCTAGTCAGCGAGTCAAGTTTTTCTCAGCGGCAACATTTGCTAGTCAGGGCGGATCAAGAATCCAGTGCCGAGGCATGGCATCATCGATGATGGGGTTGGCATGAATTGTGAGAGCATGCGCTTGTTCAAAGAGGGGCTCCTCTATTGTGTATGAGGTGGTGCTGAATTGTGAGATTGGTGGCTACAGCATTGGCCGGCAGCGTTGTTGGCTAGAAGCAGGTGGTTTGCATCGAGGTCTCCAGCAGTGGGTGGTGCGGCAAAATAGAGGGGTGGCACGGCAAAACAAGAAAGAAGGAAATGGGCAGGGGTAGTTTTGTAATAAAAACTTGACTCGCTCCCGAGTCGAGTCAATATTACGAAATATATCCCAAAAAATATAAAAAATATAGTAAAATACTATAAAATAAAATAATTGAGTTCTAATAGATATTTTATTATATGGTATTTTACTTTATTTTTTTCATATTTTTGGAGATATATTTGGTAATATTTACTCGATGGCGCTTCGAAGGGGAGGGAGAGGGAGAAAATAGGGTTGGTAAAGAAAAATGAAATAATGGCAATTTTATAATAAAAACTTGACTCGGTCCCAACAAGAGTCAATATTACAAAATTCATCTAAAAAATATGAAAAAATAGAGTAAAATACTATAAAATAAAATAATCGATTAGAACTTGATTATTTTATTTTATGGTATTTTACTGTATTTTTTATAATTTTCAGGATGTATTTTATAATATTGACTTGAGTTGGGAGCGAGTCAAGTTTTTATTACAAAACTACTCTTGCTTATCTCCTTCGCGACTTGAGCCAATATTACGAAATACATATCAAAAAATATGGAAAAAATAGAGTAAAATACCATAAAATAAAATAATCCATTAGAAATCAATTATTTTATTTTATGGTAATTTACTATATTTTTTATATTTTTTGGGATATATTTTGTAATATTGACTTGAGTTGAGAGCGGAGTTTTTATTATGAAACTATCCCTACTCATTTCCTTCTCCCTTGTTTTGTCGTGCCGATACTTTGTTTTCCCACCCTTGTTTTCCTGCACCACTCGACCGCCGGCGACCTCACTGCCAGCCAGCAATGTCGTCGGCCAGTGCCGTCGTCCACTCTCGGCCTCCTCCCTTCCTTCCCCCTCTCCATATAGTTTTCCTTCCCCAACCACCAATTGCCGCCCACCTTGCACTTGTCGCCATCGGCCACCAACCATGGCGATGACCTCCAACGACCATCCCTAGCCTATTCCCCTCCCTTTTTGACTCTTCCCGCTGTGACCCAAGGTGGCGAGACACATAGGGGGGGCGAGCACAACGGGGTGTGGAGGGGAAGAGGGGTCGCGCGGGCTGGCGTGGCGGGGGTTGGGGCCGGCAAGAAGCGGAGCACGGCGGGGAGGGGGGGTTGTTTTGCTTTTCAGCCATTGGACGGGAAAGTGCAGTCTGTGCTGCAGCACAACATTCTGCCTCTCATAAATAAATAAATAAATAAATATATATATATATATATGGTTCAACTATATTTTAAAATTATAAATAAAATATTTTATTAAATATTTGATATGTATTTTATTATTAATATTTTATTAAATACCTTGATTTGAAAACAAAAAAAAGATTTTATAAAAGTTTCATATTAAAAAACGGGAGATAGATAAGAATGATACGAAAGTTTAAACTCTGGAGGAGTTGAAAGTGGTATGCGATATATTAGGTATAACCGATGGTAAGATACGGACGGGGTGGTTAAAACTATGCCTTAATAGATAGATGTCTTTTTATCGAGTCTAATTTCGAGCTTAATTATTGGGCTATGAACATCCCAAAAAGTGGGCCTGATTTAGAAATGAAGCCCAGGCCCAAATGGACCAAAAATGGGCCCTCCCTCCTCCTCCAACTCTGCATCACCACCTCGCCGGAGAGCAGTATACCACCACCGGAGCGCGTCGGAGTGCCGCCAGATTCGCCGGCATGGGCTCTTCCTCTTTGCTCCCTTACCATCTTCCACTCAACAGGTCCTACCTTGTTCCTTCCTCACAAATATTGCTCTTTCCTCGCGCTGAAAAAGTTGGTATATCTTCTTTGTTCGAGCATTGGTTGGTTTCGCCGGTCAGGGTTGCCGGGAGGAATTCCGATCCTTCGCCCAACGGGGTAGGAGCGAGGAGAATTTCGCCTCCGTCTTCTTCGTTGAGCGGTGGAATCGGGGTGGCGAGTACGGACGACCATGACTCCCGGCGACGCGAGTCCAATGCTATGCTTAGTAAGTCTCTGTCTTGTCTTTTTTTATGTTATTATAGTCCCCCTAGTTGTTTTTGACGGTGAATTTTTAATGGTTGCATTTTGATTGACTGATTCTTTTAGTATTACTACAGATGAGTTCGTTGCTATGTTTTAAGGATAAAACTGGGTATTTAATTGTGGAGCCGGCTCATGTGGTGGGTACATGCTTCTTCTTCTTCTAGTTTTCTCCTTTTCTGGTTGTTGGAAGACCACATTACCGGGTGGTGGTTTTTTTAATCTTAGCTTAGCTTCTTTCAGTCTGTTGGAGCTATATATATATAATCAAAATCACCCCCCCCCCCCCCATCAAACCTTTCCCGCCCTCCGCCCCTTGCCGCCAGCCTCCCGTCACCGCCGCCTCCTGGCCGTGGCCCCTCCCCTTGCTGCCCGCCTCCCATCGCCCTGCCCCTACCCTCCACCACCACCGGGTTCCCAGCCCCTGCGGCCCCTGGACAACCTCCACCGACCTCCTGCCGCCCCAGGACGAGCTCCGCCGCATCCCCCCCACCCCCTCGCTTGCGGCCGGGCCCCTGCCACCAGCCGGGCCCCTGCCACCCCCACCGCCACGGCCAGGCCCGCCCCAGCCGCCGACCACCACCCCCGCCACCACTCGTGGCCACGGCTCGACTCGGTTCATACTCGAATTAATAAAAACTTGACTCAGTCCCGACTTGAGTCAAGTAAATAAAAATTGACTTGGTCCCGACTCGAATCAAGTAAATAAAAAATTGACTCAGTCCATATTCGAATAAAAAAAAACTTTACTCGGTCCCGACTTGAGTCAAGTAAATAAAAACTTGACTCGAATCGATAAAAATTTTCAGATTAAAGCCAGGAGATCCATCTCAACTTATTTGTATTTAAAAACTTAAATTGACTTTGATAACATTTAAATATATCAAAAGTAAAACACATGAGATCTATCTCATTAAACTTTCTTCCACATGATGAATATATGTACAAACTTACAAGTTATAAATTTGTGGAGTTTGATTAAAGCCAACAACAATTCATAGAAACAAGTTGCAAATTTGGAGCTATCATAGTCGTTGTGCATCACTGCTTTGACATTAACCATCACTGCACTAACGCCCTTGAATAGACTCCACGACTCCACTTTGAGATGGAACATTTTTTAACCTAAATATTTAAAAACAAAACAAGGAAAATAATCACATAAAATATATATAACAAAGATCAAAATAAGGGTTGTGTTAGGCGACATTACCGCTGTGATACAATTGTGGGGCAAGTGCGTTTACCATGCCCAACTCCCCGTTTATTGCAACCATGGCATAACTTATCTTTTACCATATAGTCCACTGCAAGTTCTTTACCACTCTTCCATCTTTTACCACTTCCTTTTGTCTTTGATTGTGTCGGTGGATGTACTTGTATTTTATGATGCAGATCATCTACCACATCTCTACCAATTTGTCTATCTCAAAAAGTTTTTGCTTGGCGAGTTCAAATTTTTCAGATGACGAATATGCATTTTTGGCCCATCGATTAAATATACAGTGCAATTCTCCTCAATTAGAGAATAAAGTTGTTGCAATCACCACAAAGTTCCACTCCATCACCATAAAAAACAACGTTCCTTTGCTATTTCAATTGTCTATCTCTTCATGGTATAAAGTTCAAGAAAAATATTACCCTCATTCAAACTAAGTACATACAGCAAATGTCTACATGGAATACCTTCACTTTCCAAAAGTTGACAACTGCATATGCATCTACTGTAAGTTCCTTTATAAGTAACACGTGCAACCAACTCTTCATTATTTCTATAACATGTTATGTCATATTGTTTAACATCCTCCCCATCTAATTTCTTATAAGATGAGCAACAAACTATACTGTATTGTAGTTCTTCTTAAAACTTATAAAACATTTTTCGAGTATAAACCTTTATCATCTTACATTCCATATTGAATGGGGTGACTAATTTGGGGCTTTTATATTGAGTTTTCATATGATTCTTTTGCCTCGTTCAATCTCTGTCTTTTGATAGCTCTCTCATATCTATGTATAAATTCAATAAGGCTATTTTTTTTGTTCACATACCTTGAGTAAAATGAGTTTTGAGATTTACTTCATTGCGAACTTCTTATACCAGCCAAAAATATACCTTCACTATACACACGCACCCAAGCATGACGAATTGCATATATGGATTTCAACCACTCATTTTACTCCACGCAATTGTCTTTCATTATTTCACTCCATTCTTATTCAAAACCTTCTATGTTTTCGGCACCATAAATTAAACTATGGAATGGCTCATAAAACTCCCTTCTATGAGCAATTGCGCCTAATTTTTCAGTTTCCATCTTAAGGATATGCCAAATTTAAAAATGATGATATATTGAAGGAAATATCAATTTAATTGTTTTATCCATTGCAGGATTTTGATCAGTAACAATTGCACTGTGATGCCTTCCATCCATGCATTTCAAAAATGTTTCAAAAAGCCACACAAACAACTCTGTTTTCTCATTACATAAAAATGCACATCCAAATGTAATTATTTGCCTGTGATGGTTTACTCCAGTGAATGGTACAAAAATAAGTGCATATTTATTTGTATCATATGTTGTATCAAAAATCATCACATCTAAGAAAAGCTGATAATTTTTTCTTGCAATGCCATCTGCCCAAAAATAATATGCTTTAATCTACCCTCATCATCTACTTCATAGCAATAAAAAAATGAGTCATTCATCTCTTTCATTTCTTTGAAATGTTCTATCAATAATTGGGCATCAATTTCCTTTATCTCTTCTTTATTTTTCGGTTGGGCATTTCTAATATCTTTCCTTGTACAACCAATATTTTCAGCCCCACTTGCTTCAATTTCTATTACAAATATTAGTTGATAAGTTTTTATGTTAGCCTCTCCAAATGTGTAAATTAAATTTCGGTACAGACTTGTAACATGCCAATGGGACTTAAGAAATTGAGTTTTTGATGGTGTAAGGAGTGCATGACTCTGTCCTTTTTCGAAATGCATGACATTCTGTGTGCCTTCTTTATTTTTAGTTACCCTGATGCGTGCTTGACAATCTTCTTTAATTATAGGATGAGTTCTTTTTTTCCTTTCTAGGGTATTTCCTTTGTCGTCATCCTCTCTTAAATGTCCTTCTTTAGAACACACAAACACTTGAGACCATAACTCTTTTGTTCTCTTATGATAATTTGTACTATGTTTACGTATACTAAATCCGACCATTTTTGAATAACTACTGTATAAGTTGAGTGCATCGTTCAAACAATTAAATTACATTCCAACCTTTGGTTTGAACTTGTCTTCTACAATAGGATAAAATGTTGTAATATGTTGGCCTAATTCTTCTTCGTCATATGTTTTATCTTGAAGATTGTCCATTCTTAAAAAAATACAAAATTTTTAAAAACTAAGAATATTTTCAATTAAATAGTCACACTTAACATTCTTTAATTAAGTCAAAATACTTTCAAAGGCTTAACTCTTACCTGATTCTCGTATTCAGCTGGACTTGTTCTTTGTTGATAGATGGGCCCAACAAAAAGTGGTATCCGAGCTTGGTTGGGATCTTGGGAGATTTGATAGTGGTATTAGAGCTTGGTTGGGGGCCCAAAGGGCCCAACAAAAAGTGGTATCAGAGCCCAGTTACGATATTGGGAGATTTGGTGTTTGCCTACGCCGATAGTTAGAGTTCTCCTTCATGGGTCGATCTTGAGAGATTTGGTGTTTGCCGATTGTTGGAGTTATGATCTTGGGAGATTTGGTGTTTGCCTACAACGATTGTTGGAGTTTCCTTCATTGGTCAATCTTGGGAGATTTGGTGTTTGCCTACGCCAATTGTAGAAGTTTCCTTCATGTCATGGGTCGATCTTGGGAGATTTGGTGTTTGCCTACGCTGATTGTCGGAGTTTCCTTCATGGGTTCCACCTGATGATTTAAAAGAGGAGTTTACCAAGTGCTGATATATGAGGGTGATGATATGTGAGTCCTCTGGGGGAGTTTACCAATGATATGTGATGATGGTTTCGGGTTGCCATACCAGGTGATCTTGACAGGGTTGCCATCTCCATACTAGGTGATGATATTAGTTCAGTAGTTCCGTCTGATGAATGGTAGGTGATGATATGTGAGTTCCGTCTGATGAATAATTTCGGGTGGTTTCGGGTTGCCATACCAGGTGATGATATGTGAGTTCAGTAG
Organism: Piper betle; assembly: GCA_033002965.1. Lineage (NCBI taxonomy): Eukaryota > Viridiplantae > Streptophyta > Magnoliopsida > Piperales > Piperaceae > Piper > Piper betle. Next base: position 11,368 of record JAURVB010005867.1, read on the forward strand.
TTCCGTCTGATGAATGGTACCGGTGATGATATGTGAATTCCGTTTGATGAATGGTTTCGGGTTGCCATACCAAGTGATGATATGTGAGTTCTATGTGATGAATGGTTTCGGGGTGATCTCCATACCAGGTGATGATATGTGAGTTCTGTGAGTTCCGTCTAATATGAATGATTTTGGGTTGCTATACCAGGTGATCTCAATTAACTTTCACGACCTCTAAATTGCATGCACCATCCCTCCCTAACAAGAAGAGCGAAATGAGAGCTTTAAAAAATAGCCATCCAGATGGGCAAGGCTAAAAAATATACTTCGATTGTTTTGAAAAAAAGGATTTAATATGATGTTTAAATAAAATTTAAATGATAAATAAAATATCTTATTAAATATAAAAAGTTTGTAAACAAATATATATTTGTACTTAATACTAATTAAAAAATTAATAGTTATTTTCAAAAACAATAATAAAAAAGGTGATACTTGAATGCTGATTTTCTTTTTGAATGCATTTCCAATTGCAATGTATGTTCCCCATGAATAAACATAATATGTAATTGATTCTTTCTACTCATTTTCCTCTTCTGTTATGGTGAATGCAAGGTCAAGGAGGGACGAAAGAGAAATATGGCATGACATTGCATTCATAAAGTTATTTTTATAATGACAGATGTCCCTTTCCTTTGTCCTTTTTTGCTACTTTTGTGAATACATAGTGCCGATACTTTTTATTAAGTAACTACTAATTTCTAAATAATTTGTAGTTTTAACAATTATTTAAATCATTATAAATAATAATAATTTTAATATGTCAATCTTATGATTTAGTATATTTTGTTTTCAATATATATATATATATATATATATATATACATGATGATGTATGTGAATCTTTGTAGGGTGAATCACAATCACCTTATGTATTTTCATTTACGAGTTATGTGTTGTAGTCCTAACATATAATGTGTTTTGTATTATTGATAACTAATAATAGCGAAAGCTATGGGGAAGAGTCAAAATGTATGACCTAATTGATGAGCTAATACAAAAAATGTATAGTCTGGTACCATTGGTAGGTAGGTTGCATGGGTATGTGATTATGAGATGACAATATTAATAGTATTAATAGTATTAGTGGCATGGAGTATGCATGGACTATGTACCGACACACGACGCATATCATCACTGCCTCTAACAGATCTCCTATTATTAAAATATTAAACACAAAATAGTTTAAACAAAAAATTATCAAACCCAAAACAAAACATTTCAGCATGATAAGCAAACAATAACGCAAACTGTTGAGACTAGAGAGGCACAACATCTAAAAATCACGTAGAAGACTGCTCTAATATATAGAAAATGTAAAAAAGAATGAAAGCTATATTAAATGCAAGGCTGGACAGTATGTAGTTGAAGAAGAATGAGAGGTGGAGACAGAGAGAGGTGGGAGAAGAGGAAGGAAGCAACCTGATGATGTAGAACCACTAACGCCCTGTTATAAGTCTGTATACACCAAAAAAGAAGAAAGAATGAGAGAAAAGAAATAGATAGATATAAAAGAATAAGAATAAGAGGTGGACATAGAGGTAGACGAGGGGAATGCTAAGAGGGAAAGATAAGCGTAGAGATGGGGTGAAGCCGCACTAACTTCGACGGCGCCAAACTGCATGTGCAGCGCCCGCCTAAACAAAAAAAAGAAATAAGAGCTTTAAAAAGCAGCCGGATGGGCAGGCCCAAAATAGACTCGCATTGTTTTAAGAAAAAAGGATTTAATACGATGTTTAAATAAAATTTAAATGATAAATAAAAAATCTTAATGAAAATAAAAAAAGAATTTGGGAAAAAATATATATTTGTACTTAATACTAATTAAAATATTAATAGTTATTTTCAAAAGCAATACTAAAAAGGATGATACTTGAACGCTGTTTTCTTTTTCAAACCTTAAATTGCAATGCACATCCCCTGTGAATAAACATAATATTTAATTGATTCTCTATAGGGAAACGCAGCATGACATTGTTTTCACAAAGTTGTTTTCATAATGACAAACGCTTTTGTGCTTTTTTGCCACTCCTGTGAATACATAGTACTAGTGTGCCGATACTTTTTATTAACTAATTTGTAGTTTAAAAATTATTTGATCATTATAAATAATAATAATTTTATTATGTCAATCATTTGATTTAGTATATTTTTTTATCAATATATATATATGTATAGAAACACGACAGAAAGTTTTGGAAGCTAAGTGACAAGATGGGGGAGAAGCCACACTAACTTCCACGGCCGCCAAACTGCATGCGCCGTACGCCCACCCAAACAAGGAAAAAGAAATGAGAGCTTTAAAAAGCAGCTATTAGGATGGGCAGGTCAAAAAAGACTTAGATTGTTTTGAAAAAAAAAGATTTACTACGATGTTTAAATAAAATATCTTATTAAATATAAACAAATTTTGTGAATATATATATATATTTGTACTTAATACTAATTAAAATATTAATAGTTATTTTTAAAAGCAATACTAAAAAGGACAATACCTGAATGCTAGTTTTTTTTTTAACTCACCTCAAATTGCAATGCATGTCCCCCCATTTGGAGATAGAGGTAGATGAGGGGGAAGGCTAGGAGGGAAAGATAAGAGTAGAGATGGGGAAGCACTAACTTCCACTGCCGCTAAATTGCATGCGCCATCGTGCCCTAAAAAGAAGAATGAAATGAGAGCTTTAAAAAACATTCATCTAGATGGGAAGGGCCAAAAATAGACTTTAATTGTTTTGGAAAAAAAAGATTTAATACGATGTGTAAATAAAATTTAAATGATAAATAAAATATCTTATTAAAGATAAAAAAGAATTTGTGAACAAATATATATTTGTACTTAATAATAATTAAAATATTAATAGTTATTTTCAAAAGCAATAACAAAAAAGATGATAATTGAACGTAAGTTTTTCTTTTTAAACACACTTCTAATTGCACGTTCCCCAATTAATAAACATAATATATAATTGATTCTGTCGGCTCTTTGTCTTCTTCTATTTTAGTGAATGCAAGGTTAGAGATGGATGAAAGGGAAATGCGGCATGACATTGCATTCACAAAATTGTTTTCATAATGACAGGTGTCTTTTTTTGCCACTTTTGTGAATACATATTACTCACGTGCCGATACTTTTTATTAACTAATTACTAATTTCTAAATAATTTGTAATTTTAACAGTTATTTGATCGTTATAAATAATAATAATTTTAATATGTCAATCTTATGATTTAGTATATTTTTTTATCAAATTTATACACACACGACGACGTATGTGAATGTATGTGGGGTGAATCACAATCACCTTATGTATTTTCATTTGCGAGTTATGTGTTGCAGTCCGGATATAGAAAGTTTTAGAAGCAAGTGACATAGACTCGATCGTTGGAACGTAGGTTGCATAGGTATCATGGGACGGCAGAATTAGTAGTATGCATGGACTACGTACGGACACACGATCACGGCCTCTGACAGATATCTCATTATTATTTCTCTCACTCATCAACCCAAATACAATTGCTTCGATAGCCGCTCAAGTTGCAGCTCCCCTCGTCTCCTCTTCTTTTTCCATCCCCACCCCTCTTTCAAAGTTTCAAACCCAAAATTTATGATGCAGGAAGGAATATGAAAGAGAAGCTCACCAAAATGTTACTAGTCATATGAAGACATGATTTGAGCACGGTAACATCTGTTGCCTATGAAGGGTACATGTCATGTCTTTTGTAATATATATGGATCGAGTTTGTAATATACACGGAGGTTGAGGTTTGTGCATGGGGCATGCATTGCAATTGCAGGTTCAAATAGAACATGCTTGGGTGTTTCAACTAGAAAATGGAGTTCAGTTTAAATATATTTTTATTAAAATAATCATATATGCTGCTTATACAGTTTCTTGGGTAGGTTTGCCAGGGAACTGTTCATCATGTTTATCTCTTCAGGTTCGTAGATTAAAGCTTGTGTGTTTGTGCTGATTCAGTTGCTGTTGTAACATTACATTTGTACTCGTCAGGTTTGTCGATGCTTGCCAATCTACCCATCCATTTCCCACTTATTACTCCTCGAGGCTCATTCCTAGAGAAGGCCAGTGCATTCCGATGGCCTGGGAATAGTTTAATGGATTCCTCCCTCCAAGTCGTCCCTCGTACCATCTCTGGACTGCCATTTACCAATTTAGTAGTCAAAGCTACAGGGAAGTAGTTATTTTCAAAAGTAATAACAAAAAAGATGATACTTGAATGCTAGTTTTCTTTTTGAACTCACTTCCAATTACATGTTCCCCAATGAATAAACATGTAATTGATGCTGACTGCTCTTTATCTTCTTGTATTTTGGTGAATGCAAGGTCAGAGTGGGACCAAAGGGAAATTCTTCATAACATTGCATTCACAAAGTTGTTTTCATCATGATAGACGTCCTTTTTTTCTATTTTGCCACTTTTGTGAAAATATAGTACTCACGTGATGAT
>JAURVB010005868.1:0-11317 GCA_033002965.1 Piper betle
GACACTTTTGCACCTCTACTGAATAACATTCTTTAAGCTCTCATCAGTGACAACTCATTTCTTCTTATCTGCAATAGTGATTCAATCTTTGGGAGCTGCACTAATCTTAATTTGATCACGTGGACCTCAAATCGTGAGATGTTTTTCAATTGTGACCATTATGCTTTCAACTTGTTGTTTATTACTTACCTGCATCATGGTGGATTAGGTTAATATATCTATCTATCTATCTCCATTTATATATTATAAGAAAACAAATTTTGATAAGTGCCCTCATATATTTATCTTTTATCAAAATTTTAATTTAATTAATTAAAAGTTTCCGAAAATCTACATATAATAATAAAACAAATTTTGACATTTGTTTTCAACTTTTCATGAGTGATTAGCAAATGACTCATAATCATTGGTTCCTCATATCTATATCTTTATTAAATTAGTAATTAAATTAATTAAAGGTTAAAAAATAATAAAATAATATTTGTTCTTAACAACTCTCATCGTATGTACAATTTATTTAATTTTAAAATAGAAAAACTCTGAATATATTTATTTTCTTGTCAACACCTATTATGCTGGGTTGCAAAAATTGGCCGATTCCACTCGAAAATCAGCCGATTTAAATCGGATCAGAGGCGATCCGCATCAAAAAATGAGATAAATTGGTCTTCGGCTTGAATCTATTTGTAAATCGGTTGATTCGAACCGATTCGAGCTGATTCATGAATCAGCCAATTTGGGCTGATTCCGGAGGGTGGTGAGGGTGGGGACCGGTGACCGGGGGGAGGATGGGCAATGACGGCGGGGGGAGGATGGGCAACGAGGCCGTGGTGTTGGGCAGGGAGGGCGATGGGGGGCATGGGGCGGCGAGTGGGGCGAGGGTGGGGGCGGGGAGGGTGGGGCGAGGGGGCAGCAACGAGGCGAGGCGGGGGCAAGGGAGCGCGATGGGGCGATAGGGCTGCGAGGCAGGGCGTTGGTGATGGGGGCGAGGACGGAGCGGGCCGGTAGGGGAGGCGGGGCAGGGCAGGGTCGACAGGGCGGGGCGGGGTGAGGGGGATGGGCGGCGTCAGGGACGAGAGAATGGGGGGGAGAAAATGTAGGTGGCTTTGACGTAATTAAAAGTTGATTCGAGTCCGACTCGTGTTGAAAGTAATAACTAACTTCAAATAATTCAAAACAAATCTAGAAAAATATCATAAAATTTAATACATATCGTAACATAAAAATGACATTAGAATGACATGTTTGATACAATAACCCATAAATTTTGACTAATTTGAAATTTTTATATATGACCGATTTGGACAGATTCAACTGAACCGATTCCTGACCGGACCGATTTAATCCAATTCAGTGACTCGTTCAAAAATCGATTCAGACCCCAATTCTAATTTTTGCAACTATGCTATTATGAGTGTTTATTTGTCAACTCCTAGGAGGACTTATAATTTAACTAATTTAAAACTTCCAAAAATAGTAAAAAATATTTGTGTTCATCAACTCGTATTATTCACCTTTATCAAATTTGTAAGTAATTAATTAGAAAATTCCAATAATAATAATAACAATAATAATGATATTAATAATAATAACAATAATAATAATAATTTTCTTCCTTGAACACCTATTATGTGTGTTTAATTATCAACTCCAGTGAGGGCTTATAATTTAACTAATTTAAATTTTCAAAATATATTTGCATTTATCAACTCGTATTATCCACCTTTATTAACCTTTTAATTAATTAATTAAAATTTTCACTAATAATAATAATAAGTTTGTTTGATAAACCCTAAGTATGACACTTTTTAGTGTGTGTATTTATTACACCAAACTCTAATTGAGGATACATAATGAGGTTTAACACTTCATTAAGAAAAATAATTAAGTTAAGTAAATATTTTGAGTTGTGCATGTATAGAGGTGTTGCCTACTTTTGTGTGCCAATATGATGTGATCCTAATTCGGGTTTCATCTTCATATTAGGATATGTGGAGTGAACTCGCCAAATTAGGACGTAGAGCTTGACTCACTCATGTCCGTAGGACTTTTTGTTTCATCTCTGCTTGGTTCTATAAGTAAGGGTGCCTATAACACCCCAATTCAGCTTGAAGGGACAGACCGACTCGTGATATTATAATTTGGAAGCTACTTGTTGGGCTATTGCGTACATACTTTACGGAAGCAGATCTCAACCCTCCATGGAGGCTTAAGACAGACACTAGGTTTGGGTTTCATAGAATGTGTGCAGAGTTCATACTACAAAGGCAGATCTTAGACTTAAAGGATTCCTATATGAACACCCCAGTCGTAACAGAGGTAGAACCATTCTGATGACTATGAGTGGTGACTTTAAAAATATGATGATCACTCCCATCTATAGAAGAAGCACACCCCAACTAAAGTTTTGAGGTTGCATGTTGTTGAGTGTATTATATTTTGACTACTTAGTTCAAGTGATTGGCTTAGGTCTTGTTATTAGTTACATGAAGATGATGCAGGTATTTAAGCAAGGGTCATGGTTACTTGTTCCATATACCCTACGCGAGAAATAATTAAATCGTCAGAGAATTACACAGCATCATCGAGTATCAGGGGATCAAACCCTAATACCCAGACTTTATGTGGGTCTTCAAGTAGTGTGAACCATAAGCTCCTCCATCCACATTAGTCTAACACTCAAACAGCTTCATCCAAATATGTTTCGTGTACCTAACTTAGCTCCTCATCATGTTCCAGAACTCTTAGGCTTATATACCTTGCAGACGATGGTTAGCCTTAGCCCAAAGTATTATAACTCCACAATAAAATATAATAATATAAAGTTAAAACATGCTGGCACAACCATCACAACATAGATCTTATTCATACAAGGTTCACATAGTTTGGGCATATGCCCGTCATATAGTCATACACAAAATACATGGGTTAAAGCAAACAACATAACAAAGGGCCCCGGCACCACCGCCACTGAGCTGTCTGATCCATGCACCTAAGCTAGCCAACGCCAGGGAACCTCACCTACATATAATAGAAAACCATGTCAGTAATCAAATGAATTTGATTACCGGTCTAAATAACTACGGGTAAAATAGCAAGCTGGGCAGTAAGCAAACATACTTAAACAAGTGCCGGCTTGCATGCACGGCTCATAATCATATTCGTACATACAATGCTTACGCTCTCACACCTTCCATATTGCCCGCCACAGTACTTGAGTGGCAAAAGGAATAGTTAAGTTAGTGCCACAAATTCTGGAAATGTGCTGCATTATACAATACCCTCATATACCGCATTACCTTAGGGTTTAAAGGAATACTAGTATGATCCATATATATCTCCATACCGCTCACTATCTTATTCGTAAAATCTGTAAAAATACACGTACTTATATAATAGGCTTAAGAAAGATGCTTGTATCATATATTTCTCGAGCTTCAATTCGAAAACTAACAAGGGGTTTAATCCTTGTAGTTTTATTAAACATGTGTAGAAAACACGACTAAATGGCCCAATATCGGAGGGATCTGATAAAACCCCGCCGATGCCGCCCTACGTCTAAAACACGATTAAAATAGACACGCAGGGAGTTAAGCAGAGATTGAGCAAAGGAGAATCCTACAGACCTAGATGAGTAGAGCTCCATATTCTAGTCGGTGAGCTCACCCGCGATACCTAACATGGAGATGGAACAGAATAAGAATCGGGTCACATCAGCAAGCAAAATGAGGCAAAGCCTTATTAGGTAATTAGGTCCTAACTGAAGTGTTAAACCTCATTAGGTAACTTAATTAAGGTTTTGGTTTCATGTTGACTTACTAGGTTTTAATTAATTCTAAGGTTTTTAATCGAATAACCTTACCAGATGATTTTTCAGACGGGCCTAACAATGTCCAAATGGGCTGAAATTTTGATGGGTTGTCCCTTAGACTCTAAGGTTCATAGGTAAATTCCACCCTAGCTAGCCCATGGGCCAATCAAGGGGAACAAAGCCCATTATGTTCGACCCTAAGGTGCTGGAATAGTGTTCCCGTGCTACGCACCAATTTTGTAACTATTGGTTCATGGGCTTGAGTCAGTGGGCCTAGTTAACTCAAAAACTGAGCTTCAGCCTAGTAATAGCTAGGCCAAATTTACTTTCTAAATAGGCCTTAGTGGATTTAACAATTGGGTCACTGGATGGGTTGTTTCTGGGGCTATCTAGACCCTAACAGTTTCGAAATAAAATTGGGAACCCACCCAAATGATCCCAAACTTGGTCACAGTGCTACTGAGACATATTTTAAATTTTGTGCCAATTTTTACTAAAATCAAACACCGTTAACCTATTTTAAGGTAATTTACAATTGGAGTGAAAAACTAGGGTTTTCAAGCAGCATCTTCACACTATCCTGGTAAAACTTATGCAGATGATTTTTAACCAATCCCAAATTTTACATATTTCAAGTTGACATTGAGTTAAGTATCATATCATTTTACAAGATTTTATTAGTTTAAAATTCATGGCTTAAAATACCACACAATCACAGATCATGCTCATAGTCATAAACACACAGGAAATATAAGGCATACTTATGGGTTATGTTCATGATTCTTTAGTGGTTATATTATGATTAAAATTTTACCAAGAACTCATAAAATTACCATGAAAAATATGGAATGTTGTTCATCATTAGACCCTACAAAGTCAGAGAGTAAAAATTGGAGAAAAGAGGGCTTATATAACTATCACAGTCCAAGTCGCCACCTTTCCTCATTTTTAACCTCATACATGCAAATTCTAGGGCATGGAAGGTAAAATACATAACACAAAAGTTGTAGATCTACATGTTGTGAGTGCAACATAATAATAATCATGCAAATGGAACATAAGAATGGCAAGATATGATTTTTATACTGAAACAATACATATCAGTGACCTACATGCATTATAAAAATCATATTTGTTTATTTACATCGCCAAATAAGATAAACGTGTACTTAAAAGGGACAAACCTGAGGCTAACGAGTGAAGACCAGAGGGAGGTCTTTTGTAAAGATTGGGGGAAATAAAATAAAATAAAATAAAATATTTGATTCGGTCGGGGAACGAACGAACGTTGGATTATTATTATTATTATTATATTATTATTATATTTTATTCTCTACCCGATTAAATGAAATACAGGTGTTGGGGGTGTTTTACCATACCCTAGCTGTCATTTTCATTTTATTTTGAGAGGGGGGTCTTCCTCACCCTAGCTGCCTACTTCCCAGTTTCTTCTCCTTTCTCTCCTTTTGCTCTCCTCTCTTGGCGGCGTTCTTACACCTCGCCTTCGTGTCCTGTTCGGTATGCTTTCCTTGTCATCCTTTTGCTCATTTTATAGTTGCGGTTTTGTTTTCCGTTAAGCATGCATTTCAGGATCGCCATGCAAATTTCTGCTGTTTCATCAAATCATGACTGCCTTGCTATTGCTATTGCTTCATCAACGTTCTATGCTATGTAATTATTTGGGTTTAGTATAATTGAGTTGCAGTCCCTAGCGTCTTATGATTTTTATGCATGGGATTGGGATAGTGGGCAACGCTCTGGGAGATTCCTTTGGTGCTTGTCAAGTTAGGCATCCATACCAGTTCGTCGGCCAAGCCTCACGCCGTGCATGCTCACAGCGCTTGCCTTGATGTGTGGGTTGTCATGCGGGGAGAAGGAAAGCGTTCCCGGCGGTGCTGCTGCCTGGGCGTCGTGCATCTTGGTGCAAGGCGTGTCGCCTTGGATAGCTGCTATAAAGCACGAACTTGAGGCTTCCTCGCTTGCTGATTTTATCTTGTTGTTGACGCTGTGTTGGGATGCTCAATATGGTTGATCAATTGGATTGTTGAGGAAGCAGTTGGTGAAGGTTGTGATCTGGTTTTGGTGCCAAGGTAAGGGTTGGAGAAGAGAAGGGCATTGGGGAAAAAGAAGATGGCAAACTTGTAAATATTACTTGACTCGACGCGGCCCGAGTTAAAAAATACTAACTCGTAATAAATCCTTAAAAAAATTATTATTCTAATGGTTATGGGTTACAATTGTTAAACTAATTAATTATAGTACAAAATCGCCATGAGTAATAAAACTACGGTATTGATAAACTGTTGATAATTAATCAATATGCTATAAACTATTAATTTAAATCTGATGGTTATAAGTGATTAATGAAATAAAGATTTCACCTTCACCATATGAAATTTAATACTAGGTAAATAAAGTGATTATTTTAATAACGAGTCAGTAAGGAAGAAAATGGGTTATTAAGCTATAATTGTGTAAAAATCACAAGCATTTAACCTAAATATCATAATGAAAATATTTAATGTTCGAACCTTTATTGAGTTGGATAATTTAAAATAATTGTATTAGTAATATCTTTGAGTTAGGATAATACAAATCATTTTAAATAAATTAATTGAACGACTTAATTAATTAAATTTCTATTAATAATGATAATGATTAAAGATTAAAACTGTAAATTAAATCGTGAAGATCGTGGTTAATTAATTATCATCTCAAAGGAAAATATACTAATAATAGTAATTAAATACTTGTTATAAGTTAATAATTATTTTATCATTAGTGAAGTGTGAATTATGATTTAGATAATTAATTTAAAATGTAAATTAGGACTTAAATGATTATGTCACATGAATAATTTAATATTTAAGATTGTTGAATGTTGCATGCTTTATGTTGTTGAATTTTGATAATGATATATATATTAGTCATTTAGTTGCATGCATATCTACTCGAATAAAATTATACTTATGTATAATTTTATGTTCTCGTTTAGATTAAAATCGTTGGACACGGTTGTAAGTTCACTTACAAACTATCCAGGAATATATAATTATTTGAAATGTTGTATTTTCCTCTTTGGCAGCCCTGAGTCGGCCCGAGCTCAAATTCGAGCACCATGCACCGTGTGCAAATGGGGTCAAGGAATCGACTCAGTCCGATCAAGGGGCCGCACCCTTTAAAATTACTATGTGGGAGTCTAGGTCGACTTGAGTTCATATCCGACCACCATGCGCCGAGTACAACCGGGGTTGACTCAATTCGATGTAGGGTAGCACCCCTAAAAGATTGAATACCTGCCCTCATGCCTAAAGGGTGATAGGGCACAATGGTGCAAGACGGCTCATTATGTACTTGTGATAACGAGAGGGTGATTCAATGGCAAATATCGGTAACTACATGCCGTGGGCCACTTAGCATGTGTGCGCATGCATGGGATTGTAGCTGGATGTAGTGGCCACCTCTCCCAGCATAATTGGATCTCGGCATGGGCTCATAACCACTAAAAGTCTCGAAAATGATAATAGGGATTATATTGACTTATTTCATTTAATTATGTGGCCTAGTGGTTTTATCACTAACGTAGAATTGCCTCTGCAGGTGAGTAGCTTTGGATCTTTTACCAACCTAGGTTTGGTGAATTGATAATAAATTGGACTTCCTTTTCTTCTCTTGTGTTATAAATGTGGCTATGGGAGACAGTCAGAGACTGTGGGACTTTATTTTTATGTATTGTCACATGCTATCAGAATATGATTTATTTTTATTATTTATAAATTTCTAGACTTATTTGACTTGTTACGATTCATGTTCTTACATGTTATGTGTACCTCATTTATCTTTTGAGTAACCCCTGGCCGGTTAGGGGGATCGTTACAGGTGGTATCAGAACCTGGTTTCCCACAAGCTCACACTTTTTGACTCAAGTACCTTGTTGAAAAGTTTAGTAATTATCTTTTCCTAATGTTTTGTGTTATTAATTAACAAATTCATTCACTAATAAACCTAAGTTATAACTGAAAAAGAACATATTAATGAACCATGATGGGTAAAAAATTTTGACGTTTCAAATGGCAGGCACTCTTAGACAGTCAAACCGAACTACTCAGCCAAATTCAAACACAGAGAATGAATTGGCTCAGATCCTGACGGACATACAGGGACTGGCACAGGCTTCAGCAAATACAAATTTTGTGGGCCAAAATATTGTTCAGCGGTTAGTAGGAGTGGTAGCAAGGAATGGAGGCTCAAACTCGGTAGCGGGTCCCAGCATCACCCCAGATAGTGGTCAAGGGAGTGCCCAAGGGCGGGCAGGGCTAGCAGACCCGGGCGAGCGAGGGAGCTTCAAACCCAGTGCCACTAGTAGTCCAAAAAGTGTACCGCCAGTTGTCAGATGATAGTGACCGTTACACTATGAAAAAGTTCAGGAAGAATGGAGCTGAGGTATTTATTGGAAGGATCGATCGAATAAAGGCGGTGATCTAGATAGACATTACTGAAAAAGTGTTTACGGCTCTATCCGTGCCCCACCGCCATCAAGTGAGGTTGGCAACATGCATGCCTTAGGAGGAAGCATCTTACTAGTGGAAATCCATGGAAAAACCACATTCCATTGATGTCGAGTTGTTTGGTGAGGGTTGTAAAGCCTTTTGGCTAACTTAGTTGAGTCTGAGTCAAAACCCAAAGAGTTGTCCATGATTCCTGTGGTAGCAGAGTTTCCCGATGTATTACCAAATGAACTTCCAGTGTTACCTCTTAAGTGGGCAGTGGAGTTCGCCATTGACCTAGCACCTAGAGTAACACCAATTTCTAAAGCACCATACTACATGGCTCCAGTAGAACTCAAGGAGTTAAAGAGTCAACTAGAAGAGTTGTTGCACGAAGATTTCATCCGACCAAGTACTTCACCCTGGGGAGCCCCTATTCTTTTTGTGAAGAAGAAAGATGGATCACTTTGGCTATGTATTGACTATCGACAACTCAATCAAGTGACAGTCAAGAATCGGTACCCTTTATCGAGGATTGATGACTTGTTTGATCAGCTAAACACAGCTGGAGTATTTTCTAAGATAGACTTGCAGTCTGGTTATCACCAGTTGCGAGTAAAGGAGTCAGACATACAGAAAACATTATGTAAATAATAAGTTATCACCATTACTCTTCAAGTCCTGAGGGAGAATCAACAGTTTGCCAAACTCTCAAAGTGTGACTTCTAGTTGAAGGAGGTAAACTTCCTTAGTCATATTATCTCAAAGGCCAGAGTTGCAATAGATCCATCAAAAGTGAAAGCAGTCATTGATTGGCCACAACCCAAGTCAGTCACTAACATCAGAAGCTTTCTTGGTTTAGCGGGCTACTACAGGAAATTCATTAAAGACTTCTCCTTAGTAGCATCACCGATGACCAAACTCACAAGGAAGGGAGTTCAGTTCGAATTTATGTAGTAAGTGTGAGGAGAGTTTCCAGTCTCTAAAGAAGAGTCTAACAACTGCTCCAGTCTTGACACTGCCAAATGGTAATTGTAACGACCCGCCCGAACCGGACTGGGTGTTACTTAAAAATATAATTGATGTAATGGTAATATTCCAGAACATGAACAAAAAAACAGGAAATAAGTCTCGCAACATATAATCTGAATCATAACAATAAATCACGTTCTCAATAATTTAAAATATTCGTCCCACAGTCTCGGACCGTTTCCCATAGCCACATTTATAACACAAGAAAAGTAAAAAGAGAAGTCCGCTTATTAACCGTTCACCACCTGCGTTGGTAGAAAAACCACCCTGTCGTCTCTTAGTCTTTAGGTCCAGCTGCTAACCTGCGGAGGCAATTCCGCGTTAGTGATTAACCACTAAGCCGTATAATTAAATAAAACAAGTCCATAAACTCCCTATCATTATCAATAATATTGGCACTTGTGACCATTCCAACATGACCATTTATTAGCTGATGGTTCAGTCCACCATGTCCATTAGTTGGCTGATGGGTCAGTCCACCATGTCCACCTATTGGGTGATGGGTCAGTCCATCATGTACATTACCGGCTGGCGAGTCCAATCCGCCATGTCCGTTATCGGCTGGTGAGTCCAATCCACCATGTCCATTAGTTGGCTGATGGGTCAGTCCACCATGTCCATCTATTGGCTGATGGGTTAGTCCACCATATCCGTAATTGGCTGGCGAGTCCAATCCGCCATGTCCAATTTATTGGCTGATGGGTCAGTCCATCATGTCCATTACCGGCTGGCGAGTCCAATCCGCCATGTCCGTTATCGGCTGGTGGGTCCAATCCACCATGTCCGTAATTGGCTGGCGAGTCCAATCCGCCATGTCCAATTTATTGGCTGATGGGTCAGTCCATCATGTCCATTACCGGCTGGCGAGTCCAATCCGCCATGTCCGTTATCGGCTGGTGGGTCCAATCCACCATGTCCGTAATTGGCTGGCGAGTCCAATCCGCCATGTCCAATTTATTGGCTGATGGGTCAGTCCATCATGTCCATTACCGGCTGGCGAGTCCAATCCGCCATGTCCGTTATCGGCTGGTGGGTCCAATCCACCATGTCCGTAATTGGCTGGCGAGTCCAATCCGCCATGTCCAATTTATTGGCTGATGGGTCAGTCCATCATGTCCATTATTAGATTATGAAGGGCGTAGCCCGTGTCAGACTGAGTCAATTCCTTGACCCCGGTTGCACTCAGTGCATGGTGGTCGAATCTGGGCTCAGGCTGACGAGGTTATCCACAAGGGAAAATACAACATTTTAAATAATTATACGGACCTGGATATTTCGAACTTGCAGCTGCGACCAATGATCTTAATCTGAACGAGGACATAAAATTATACATAAGTATAATTTTATTCGAGTAGAAATGCATGCAACTAAATGACATATATATATATATATATATATATATATATCACTATTAAATTTCAACAATATTAAAATTACACTATTCATGTGACATAATCATTTAAATCCTACTTTACATTAATAATCTAGATCATAATTAACACCTAACAAATAATAAAATAATTTTCAACTTATACCGAAATATTTAATTACTATTATTAGTATATTTTCCTTCGGTTATAATTTTTTTAATCGCTACTATTACTTACAACAATTTAATTAATTAAGTTGTTCAATTAAATTATTTAAAATAATTTGTATTATTTTAATTCATAAATATTACTAATACAATTATTTTAAATTATTTGACTCTATAAAGTTTCGAACTTTATTTATTTCCATCATGCTATTTAGGTTCGACGCGAGTGATGCTACCCGACTATAATTTAATAACCCATTTTCTACATTACTGACTTGTTATTAAAATAATCACTTTATTTACCTAATATTAAATTTAATATGGTAAAGGTAACATCTTTATTTATTAATCACTTATAACCGTCCGATTTAATTTAATCGCTTTTATTACGTCAATTAATTATCGACAGTTTCTCATTACCGTTTTTTATTACTTATGTCCATGTCGACT
>JAURVB010005870.1:0-26470 GCA_033002965.1 Piper betle
ACAAGGAGATTTTTTAAGGTGGTTCCATGTTCAATGCGATTTCACTAGTCAGTCCATGATGAGTCACCTCTCATAATCAAGTAGTTAATGAAAAAATGGACCTCACGAATGTTGTCTAAAATGTCAAAAAAATGCAGGGTGCCAAATTTTGTGGGAGATTAATCTTGAGATGAAGAGGAAACGAACTAGCTTATGGTCAGTTCAAGTTAGAAAATGACTGAACCTGGCTTGGGTTGATGACTGGACTAAGTGGCGTATGTAACGCCCCAATCTGGCTCACTCGTGAACCGAACCCAAAATATTATGAGTGATTGAACCGTTTACCAATCTATTTAATTCGATCAACCTAACATGGATCTACCTTCGGTGTCTTAAGATAGTATACAAATATTTAATGCATAAATGAGATGCTTAGGTCTAACATTGGTCTACATGAATGATATGATATGCAATCTATATTCAAAACAAAACAAACATGTTAAAAATTTAAAAAACAGCGATTTTTAAAATATAACGGACATAGTCTCCTCTAAATACATACCACCCTATAAAAAAAATAGTACATATATACGTAACAATAAAAACATAAAATATTTTCAAAATATGGTATTTTTCACACAACATTCACATCATAATAGGTTTTATCTTTCTGAGTTGGGTCTTGACCCCATTGGCTCATCTCGTTCAATTCTATTCATAATAACCTTCATATGCAGATCATTTCATTATTTCATACAAACAATTCCTGGAATAAGGCATTATAGCATGTATCCAAAATAATTCATAGCTCTCAGCACATCACATTCTCATTCAATCCCAGCTGTGTGCACGTTGCATTGTGGCTCCTCTGTGGTCTTGACAGTGCTCAGCCATTTAGGTCCTCACCTACATATATAATACGAAAAAGTTAGTAACGAGTGTTACTTGTCCAGAAATAACTAAATAATCAAACTGGCACAGGAGAGATGACTCTCATGTTAACTAAAATCAATCATATATTATATCTGCATTAGAATCACTCATAAAGGCACTAATCAAGAGTTGTAAGCCTTGGCATGAACAACATCCCATTCTCATTAGTCATATGCCTCTCCGACATTTCCAACATCCCTTGGTACGTGCGAGTTCACTTTCCCCTTGTCTCACATCTCACTATAAAACCAAAAAACTATATATATATATATATATAGGTATGGGTAGGGATTATAATATAGTAGGCCCGAAGGCATCGCGATCTTGATTTGAGTTTTAAAACAAACTCGAGGGATCTGATCTTCAATGGTTATTAATTCGAAAATACGATCGACTAAATAACCCATATTGAGTGGTATACTGATAAACCCACCACTTGAGAGGTCTGATTTACCTATCAAACCAAATCCTACAATAGAATGATAGCGTAAATCAAAGAGTGAGTCCTAAACGGACCTGGTAGACTCTTCAATCAGTGACCATGCACCTAGGCGGCTAGCTCTTACTCCATACCTATATATAAAATCTAAAAGATAATACCCACTATCTAAGTAATGCATTCACATATCCTAAATAACACACTCATATCAATGAGTTTACAATCCAGGGCATCAACAAATAAAACAATCATATCGAAAACCCCCTAACTAGGGCATTTGTCAATATTGTAGACGACATTAATTAGTCCTATTCAATACAATTCAAATCACACAAAATTTCATTTTATTCATAATCAAAACATTTCATCATGTCAATCAATCAAGTCCTAACATGGTATGCTAATAATTATCAATTTTAAATAATTAAATCAGAGGTAATTATACATCGTGTCATTGACGACAGTGATGGCAATCAACACTTGTCTTGGGAATCAAATTTGGCATTGGGTGGTGTCCGAAGTTCAATTGGGCATGACAGGAGGAGTTTGGCAAAAATTTGGCTATTTTTGGCAATTCCGGTGATTTTTGGCCACTATCGGCGAGGCTGTTGTTGACAGTGGCTTGGTTGGGGGATGGGTCAGCATCGGCTTGACGGACTCGATGCGACCACAGTGAGGACGATGGCGACGGCAGCGGCCTTGTGTTGAGCAGTGATGCCCGAAGTAGGGCTTGCTCGATTAGGGCCTTAGGCATGTCTCGACAACGGCGCAGTGGGGGAAGGTCATCTAGGTTGATTGGATCGTGATGACAGAGCTATGCTGCAGGCAACAGAATCAGTGTCGGGACCACGGTGTGAACACATAGCTTCTTCACGTTGTAGAGGCCGAGGAAGGCCAGGGACGGCTCGGTGACGGTTCGGCGGAGGACGGCAGTGTCGATAGGCTACAGTGCGACAACTGGAGGAGGCGTCGGCAATGGTGGGCGTGCCGGCAATTAGGGTGAGAGAAGGAAAATATCCGCGGGGATGTGGGGTTCGAAGAAGTCGGTGACACTTTCGTAAATAAAAGCTGACTCGACTCTAATTCAAGTTAAAAATAATAACTAACTCCTAATAAATTTAAAAAAAAAACCAAAAAAATATAATAAAATATAATATACTAAATAACATCAATATAGCATGTTGTAAAGTTTATCAACCCACCCAAAATACTAACTAACTTGTCCTAATACAGTCATTAGCCTAATTTTAATTCTTTAGTCACATGTATAAAATTAAAAAAATCTGGTATACTGTCATATATTCTGTTAAATCATTTTCTTGCTGTGTTATTGATGTTATTATCATATATTCGGACACATTTGACCATTATAGTTTATAATGCATGGCTAGCCTCGACTCGGTGAATATATTTTGAAATTGACTCGACTCAAACTAACGACTGAAATAACGATTAAACCGATTGATTTACAAGTATAAAATCCTAACAAGGGTTATATAAGGTATATGGCTGTCGGATCAAATCTAGTGCGGCAGATGGACAATAGCATGTGGTGGGCCGAGTACGCAGGCGGTAGCTGGGTCTTGAACATATCGCGGACGATGGCCACGTCGCTGACAGCAGGACGTGACAACAGCTAGGGCAAATGAGTGCAGCACGGGTTTGGCAGTGCATGCGGACGCGGTCACCTTATACGGGCCCGACGAGACCCGTATACATGCGTGCTCCGGTCATGGCGATTTAGGCGCCAGGGGCTCCGGAGCTCACCTAGATAGGTTGAAATCATCGAGGAAAGTTGAACCTTGGTGGTCCAGTGGTCGAAGACGGCGGCTACCGGCGACGGGATGGCCAAAAAGTTTAAGCGATAAGGGTATATCACCGGGCTTTTCGGAGGCTTTTTCCGGCAATGGACAGCACGTAAGGCGTCATTTCTTGGTCGGGTCTTGTATCTGGTAGTAAAGGGAATTCTTTGGATGTGGTATGCTGGTTGGAGGTTGCCGGGACTGCCCGGATGGAGGCTTCAAAGTTGGCGACGCACCAGCTTCATTCTGTTTTCTTCTCTGGTAGGGTACTTCGCAGCAAGATTTCGGTGACAGCAGGTTTTGACGGAGTCGGGTCAAGGCCACTTCTTGGACAAGGCACTTTAGTCTTCACGAAGGTGGTCTCGACTTGGCAGGGGACGGACAGAGTTGGCCGGAAAAGTCACCAGAAGTTGGAGGGAAAACCTGCAAAATAGCAAAAAGGTGAGTTTTCATCTTCTCTGGCTCCGGTGTCGGATCTGGCTGCTGGGGAAAACTCCGGTGAATGGCAAGATGGCGGTGGTAACCCTCCTCCCTCCTGGGTTTCGCTCCACCGAACTAGAACCTTGAGTCGGTCAAAATATTTTGATAATGTGGCCGATCAAAATATTTGTGACGAACAAAAGTAAAGTAAGAAATATAAACAAGATGACATTTTGAAGGAGGTGATCGATTATTGTTGTGGTGGTAGCAATGAGCAGTACCAATAGTGGTGGCAGTATCACTATGGCCTCCTCCGCTCTATTGCTCTTTCTTGGTATCCTCAGACAAAGGCATTACTGTTCTGGAATTTTTATGATATTTTTCTAAGTATTCTTAAGTAATTTTTATCTTTTATTAAATGAGT
Organism: Piper betle; assembly: GCA_033002965.1. Taxonomy (NCBI): domain Eukaryota; kingdom Viridiplantae; phylum Streptophyta; class Magnoliopsida; order Piperales; family Piperaceae; genus Piper; species Piper betle. The sequence continues at coordinate 3,998 of JAURVB010005870.1, forward strand.
TTTTGTTATAAGTCAGTAAATATTATCTCCTTACAAATAAAGTTAATTTCTTTTATTTGTGGAAATGATTATGGAATGCAGGTGGACTCTATGTCAACTAATAAAAAAATAACGTGTTTTGGATGTAAAAGAGGGGACGTGGCCAAATTTCCACGTGTCTATCAATTATAAAGTTTTATGTATAAATAAATTTTGAATTGGGGACACCGTACAAAATACAAATACGACAATACTTGATGTCATAAAATACAGCACCTTGGGCTGAAGGATTCTTTCATAGACATCCAGTACATTTATTCATGCCCAATTATTAATGGCCTCCCAACTCATTCTCCACCGTTCGTGACAAAGAAAGTTCCCCTGCTATTTGTTTCCCCTCGTACCATTCGGTGGGGTTGTTTGCTTTTCAAGCTCAATAAACAGGAATTTGATTTGATAAAAGATTCATAAATTGGGTTTCTGCTAGATAAGTTTGGCTAGACTCGAAGCTAAAATTTAAATAAAAAAATAATTTTTGGGCATTTTAATATTATATATTACTTGCATGAAATATTATTAACATAATAAAATTAAATGCTTTCCCCAAAATAGGAAAAAATTTTGATATTACCAGACAATGGGAAAATCAAACCTAATAACAAAAAGAGAACAAAAATATAAATTATTTAAAACACCCTTAAGATTAAATATAATAATTTATTTTTAAAAATAATGAGAGTGGAGAATTGGCTATGAACAACGGCTAGACCTAATTGCCCTAGCCCCAAGGTAGCCAGATTTGGTTGCCTAAGCCTAGCCAGCCCAAGGGCAACCGTCTAAGACGGGCCAAGGGAAGCCGGCTGTTCAGTGCCCTTATAAAAATATAATTTTTATTTATTTTCTTAATAGTTTTAGATTGGGTTATTTTAATTTATATTTTATTATAAAATCAATCTAATGATAGTGTTATAATAATAATAATAATAATAATAATAATAATTTATCTATTTTGGTAATTAGCTCTTATTCTCTTACTAATGTAGGTCACCACTATAGGTCTAATAAAAATTATCCTCCTTTTTTTGTAAAAAAAACTCTAAAATGAGTTTTTCAATGAATTAAAAGTAATTGTTTTAATTTTTTCATGAATGAAAGAACCAGACTTAGTTATTAAAAAAAAGGAGAAAATTTTGAATTGTCTTAAAGGGTTTGTCAGACACCAAAAAGGGTAAACATCATAAATAGTTACATTTCAAAGTTTTCTATCAAAAAAGCCAAGCTTACAAAATTATATAAAAAATAATTATTTTTAAAACTTTCATATTGATTATGACCAAATTCTATTATTTTTAAAATAATGAGAAAAATAACCATAAAATTTATTTTCGCTAATACCAAAATATATAATAGATAAGACTTATATTTTTACTAGCATTATATATATAAAAATAAAAATTTAACTGATAAATATTAAATATAATATAAAACTATATTATTGATAAGCTAAAAAAGAAAAAAATATTTTTTATTGAATTTTGGACAATTAAAAAAGAAATTAAATTTTAGTCCATCAAAAATAAAAATAAAAATAAAAATAAAAAATATACATTTTTAGATGCTCAAAATTTTAATTTGAAATTGCCACATTTTATAAAAAATTAAAATATTTTTTTATCCAATATATTTTTATTATGAATATTTTAAAAAATTAAATATCATTCATTATATAAAACACAAAAAAATATGTTTTAGAAAATTTATATTATTATTAAAATATTATAAAAATACATGAATTTACTATTTGTGAAATGAAAAATTAAGAACTGATTATATCTTATATAAATTTAAATTTTTGGTTATTTGTAATATAAAATATTAAAACTTAATTATTTATAATATTTTCCTAAAAAAACCTCTTAAAATGGATAGGGTCGACCCAACATGACACATGGCTAGAGATGGCCAAATCTGGAATGAGTTGGGATAGACGAAACTCGGATTTAGCTAGTGTTACCAAAAGGTCAATTTTGTCCAAGTTTTGCAAGATTTGGACATGAGCCGAAATTAAATATTTGAACCTAGCCTGAAAATGTTCACGAGAACTTTTCTTTAACTAAGACCCAGACCCGATTTAACAAATCTAAATCCGATAGAACCCAAAGTGATAATCAATTTATTGCATGCATTTACATAATAATACAAAATTATTTAAATATTTTATGATAATTATTCTTAGTTAAAATAAAAATTTAATATATTTTAGAAAATATATTATATATAAATACAATAATATATAAAGAAAAACTAAAATTAAGTGTTTTTGGGTTTGGTTGACCCGATATGATAATGGGCACTACTAATAAAAACATCAGCCCATAAATTCAAATTCGGTTTGGTTGAACCAAATTCGTTATTTTTAAAGTCAGGTAGGGTTAACTACCTTGTTTACCTGGGCCGCTTAGCAATTCGAGATCTAGCCGCCAGGCAAATAGGGACAATTGGATATACACGCCTTGAGATCTGGCCCCTTGGCGACCATAGGTGGCCAGATCTTGCTGTCGAGAGACCGAATTTTCTAAAGACCAGATCAAGCACCTTAAGGCGCCAAGCAGCCGAATCTAACAGCCCCTGACCATGGCCATACCCACCGTCCCCAGCAGCCATCAACAGTCTTTCATTTTTCAATTTTTTAACAAAAAGATTTCATAAGAGTTGACTAAATAATTTTTTTAACCCACAGCTAACCAAAGGGCAATCTTATTAATTATTATTATCGAGAATTTCCCCTTTTTTTCATGTGAATTCTCCCATCAAAGGGTAATTTTTTTTAAAAAGACCCTTTTTAATAAAATGCTATAATAAAATAGTAAGGCGTTAACGGATTGACATTAGAGGGATTATTATTACAAACACGACTAACAACAAAAATATTGACAAAACTATTATTAGTACCGGCACATCAGCTACAGCTTGTTGAATACTAGTGGCACGCTTTTAATTTCTTTGAACGACTGATGATGCCTTTTTTGGCTGTTTCCATCTCAGCCCACCCAAAATGATCGAATAAGCTGTAGCACAGATGATAAAATTAATGTGATGACACACTTCGTAGGAAGCAGTTTTAAAGTAAAAGAGAATAAAAACAAGTGCTACCTTCCCAAGTGATGGGCAGTCTAGATTATTCAATTATACAAGAAACCTGCAATGCATGCATAATTAACCAGATATCAACCTCAATTAATCAACTTTATATAAAAAGAACAGAGCCATACAACATCTGCTCAATTGTTCACAATTTCTAGTTTTACCTAATTTATTTATTAATTTTTAATCTTGTAATTGCAACATCTCAATTCTAAATGCTTAGCGTTATAATAACATGTACTAATCTTAAGTACTTTTGATTGAGTTTGGTTCATCAATGCAAAGTTGCTGAGAAGTAATGCAATTTTTGTTAGTCTTCCATGCTAATACTCCATAAACAACTCACACAATTCTTGTTTGGAGAAAAAATTATGCAATTCATTAAAATTCTTCCAAAATGATTTGTAAAAAATGTAGGAGATAAAAATAAATAAGCTATTTTCTATCTATTTAGATGTAATGATATAGATGAAACTAAAAAAGTATAACATAAACTTTGTTTAAAATAGATAACTATCTCTATTAAAAGAGAAATATAGCCAACAAAAATTTGTTGGGTTACGGCAATGCCAAATCAAGCTATTAAATCAATGACAAAGTTAATATTAACAGCGTTGAAAAAAAGTTTAACATTAACAATTTTTAATTTACCATAAAGCCAAATTATTTTAATAAATATATCACCTATGAGGAAATTATTCATCACAATAATCTTACAAAGATTGAAAAAGGTGTGGACAATATAGATGCATACAATAATTTAAATGGGAAACTAACAAAAATTACACTTGGTTATTATATCTACAGGGGCTGCAATATTTATGTAAATACAAATATATAGAACTATAGAATTATTGAAAACCTGAAAGATACAGTGAAAAAATTTCATGGAAGGTAAGTAAAAGATAAGAACCTTAAAATTTTGCTTTACAGCAAGATATGCTCGTTTGATCACCACATGATATATTCCATGATCTGTAATTTACACACCCGAGAAGCAAACCCAAATAATTGCATAACAAGAAGGGATGATAACATTCGGATGGCATTAGTCTTGAAAATGATTGAAACAGTAAAACGTCAAATACAACAAAAGACGTATTACCACAACAAGAATTCACCATAAAAATTAGTTTAAGAAACAAAATATAAGAATCAAAAATGTAAAGAGAATTTCTCCTGTATGACAAGATAAATTTGAGACAATTGAAAAGAAGGTTACAGCTGTTTTATGAACATAAATATTGCTAACAACACTACAAAAACATAGACCACAAAAATGCACCTTTACAACCAGTTGAGTAATGTGTACTTCATCTTCATCATCCTAGTAGTTCACGGTGTAATCCATATTCAATTTTTTCTACTTATTAATGATAAATCAATTCATGCCAGTCAAAGCTACCTGGGGATACTGGCTTCAACATGGTTATCCTGTTGAATTTTTTGTTGAGATTCTGGTCATGCATCCAGAACACGTGTGCAATTGTAGGATCCTCCATTTCAGGTACGAACGAAAATAGTAGGCTACTTTCAGCCAATAAATTCTAACAGCAAAGTCATTTTAGACCAACAAATCCCATTGTGGGGGGAGGACGAAATTTTGCTTCTTGCAAAGAGACATTTAAATCAAAAGGAACCACCGTCCACTCATCCCTTCATTTCCACGATACTGTATAGATATTTCCCGCAACTCCTATTATGCCAACCAAAACTGCCATTACTAACATAAACCATGATAATATCTTTCCCCAGTAATTCAGTCGTTGACCTTGTTTGTCCAATCGAAGTGCTATCAATGATGGAAAATGAAGCCCAGTGAAACTGCAGTTGTGGCACCAGTAAACTTGAAGGCCACCCAGATATTAGGTATCATCGTCGACCCCAGATAGATGAGGGCCATTAATACCACAGTTAAGACTACAGACCTCCATCTACACTCTGAGAGAGGAGCCCGCCCTTTGAAAACCAAAGCATCCACTGTTTGGCGCAAAGAGAAATGGACAACAGGGGAAAACCAGAATTAAATGTAGTACATAACCTATCCTCACAATGTAGTTCAATGCCGAACTGAAGCGGATGCCTAAGTTCCTGTCAAAATTTGTTAGCACATCAGACTCAGTATCATCCCCAAAAAGGAGATAACCAGATACAGCTGTTGAAGCATAGATGGCAACACACAAAATAGTTGTAATCCTCCCAACACGATTCATTTTCTGTGGAGATCTACCTTTAAGTTCGTTGTAAATGGGTTGGACATTAAAATGACAAATATAAGCATTCGTCATAATGGGTATAACCACCAAGAGGTCGAGGATAGCTTTCTCCGAGCCAAAGTCGGGACCTAACCGTGGAGTAACAAACTGGCCTTCCACGAGCTTGACAGCAGAAATAACACAAGAAACGGCGACAAACACAACGGCCAGAGCTACTGATACTGCAGATGTCAAGCTCAACTGAATCAATTTTATTCAAAAAACACAGAGGAGCCAAGCAGAGAACCAGAACGACAAAGATCACCAGCCTGCGGTCATCCCACGCCACATCCCCAAACAGCTGCTCAAATATGCCCTCGTGGTGGGGAGAGCCCGACATGACATCCCCAATGATTATCAAATAAACCACCAAAATCCCGGCATTGTTTACAACTATACAAATCTCAGACACAACTCTCCCGGTCAATCCCAACACCGACTCCACAGCTTCCCCATAAGACAAAGCCTTGAGAAAGTCCGAATACCGGACCAACATTTCAATGCTAACCTCCGACAAAATTCCCATGGCAACAATCAAAAAAGACCCCAACAACAGCCCCAAGACCTTCATGGTGGCCGGAAGGGCCATGATCCCAGCCCCAATAATGGAGGTGGAAAGATTGAACACCGCGCCGGGGATCCCTGATCCGGCATCAATCGGCTTATAATCAACAATCAAAGGGAAAGCATCGCCATCTACAACAAGATTCTCATCCTCATCACCATCCTCACCCGTCAAAGGCGTCAGCGTATGCACGGGTGAGAATTGGGGGTTGGTTGACTTCTGCAGCTGCCGTTCCAATTCAATAAACGAACTTTTGGGGATCACAGTGTAATTGCCATCCATTTTTTCCCCAAACAAATTGCGTACACCCCAACACAAAAAAAATTTACAGATCCAAACAAATTTGTTTTTTCTTTTTACAATCTAAGGAACGAAAACGGTGATCATGACAAACAATACATGAACCTGGTAGAATTGAGATGCTTGATATGGATAAGGAGGTTAGAGGAGGTTAAGGGGGTTACCTCAAACCAAGTTGATCGCCGGGTTTTGTAGGAACAAGAAACGGAGAAGGAAATAAGATTCATTCTGCATTTCCGGTGACCAATAATCAACAATCTTTAATGTTTTTTTCCTCCGTCCGATCAAATGAACGGCCCAGATTAACGGCGCCGGTGGTGAAGAGTGGCTGTGCGGATGGTCAACGGCAGCCGCGGCGGCGGGTTTCTGGAATTTTGACGTTTGGAGTGAAATAGTAATGAACTAAAATGGGGCAGGCGTTGGGGAAATGAGTTATCCAGAAGAGGCCAGCGTCGATCTTGTTCCTGTCTGTTTGGTCTGAGGGAATCACTGAGAAAGAAACGGAACGGTAAGGTCATCTATTTGCATTGTTTTAGTAGAAAATAATGTATATCTCATGATATATATGACATTTTTGCATGCTATTCGTTTTGCCATGTTCACGAAAGATATATCAACCAATGTTATGATGAATTCGTTTGTTATGTTGTGTTATGTATGGGCATTTATGGGTACTAAACTTGGCAAAGGGTGATAGCTTTTATGATTATTGTGGCCCGGCCTTTTTTCCCAATTTGTGCAGCTGGATGTACGTTATTGTAAATGTCCTTCTTTTGTCACTACGTAGATCTACTTATTAGCTTAGCCTTGTAAAATATCACACTTAGACAACGACTTTAAGGGCTTAAAAAAACCATTAATCGTGTGACGTGCTTGCTGTGTTGTTGTTATGCTTATTGTGCATTGAGATTTTGCTCCTTGGTGAGATGCTAACGAAAATTTTTGTTAAGGACTCAACAAGTGTGCTGGATACATATCAGTTTTAGGATTAATTAAAATCATTTTTGTGGCTACCTAAGCCAGTCTTCTGAAGTGTGCAGGCAGAAACCCTAGTTCTTTAGTTCTGGATGTAAAATTTGAAAATCCAACTTATTAGTCGTGAAATTTCATAAAATTTCATTCATAGCTTAGGATTTTTCTAAGCAAAATCTGCCTAAAATTTGAGAGCCAATGTCCTGATAAATCTTGTGTTATAATTTTTCAAGCCCAGTAGGTTTAGCCAGCTCCAAAAATGATCTAGCCAATGCATTCCCTTCCCAAGTCCACTCAGGCCCAAATCCTTAGATTTTGGACTTAAAAGTGTACACGATTCCATCCCACGGGTTGGCTAACCATGTCCTTTTACCCATGCCTATTTTAAGTCTCCAAGCCTACGAACAAAACTTAATGTTAACCACGACATTCAGTGGTTAAATGGTTTGCCCCTGTTGCAATTGCCACTGTCGACATCGGTGGAAATTCCCGTGCCAAACTTTATTTGTACCACCCCAATTCAGCTCAGACACAGGACCTAACCATGAAGTTAGAGTTCAAAAGGCTATTCTTTGGATAAATGATTCAAAATAATACAGCAGAACTAGATCTCAACCCTTAATGAGGCATAAGATAGAAACCCTACCAGCTAGTATACGATGCATACTGACATACCACTTCAAGAAGGATCTTAATTTTAAGGCTCCTACTATGAACACTCGAAGCTACTATAGAGGTAGCACTTCCATGGAAACTAAAAGAGTGACTTTATAGTACATAAAGAGTGCTTTAAGTTACTGGTGCATCCCTACTACAACTAAGAGGTTGAGCTTTAAAGAACGCATACTACTATGAATGTTTAATCTCATGCTTGAGTCATTTCTTACGCTTAGTTTGATCTTTGCATTAGACAACTTATTGCATAATGCTAGGCACATTGAGGTAGAGTCATAGGGGTTATGGTCACCGTTTCCATATACCCCACAGAGATTACGAAGAACTACTATCACATGACATTCTTCCAATGTTGGGGACTTATGCTCGTACACCTTGACTTCATGTGGATTATTTTAGCGGTTTTGAACTGTATACTCTTCTAATCCATGTTACTCTGAAACATAACACACAACTACAACCAAATACATTTAGCATATATTCTTATTCTCCAATCAACTGTTCAGGGACTTTAGGAAACCTCACAGAAGATTGTCAGCTAAAAGTCCCAAAGTTAACTCCCCTACACAGAAGGTTAGTTAAATCAAATATAATAAAATAACACTAACACACACCATGTCGATCAAGTCCTAGAGCATCACAAGCCCACATAAGGGGTTATGTCAAACTTGAAATACATTTCCCGAGGATACATAACCAAAACACATCATAAAGCAACTGCAACACATAAACAAGTAGCCAGTGCCATCGCCACGAGCCACTCAATCCCTTCACTAATGCCAACCAACACTAAGGGAAACACACCTACATATATATATAAAAAACCTCAGTTTGATTACTAGTCTAAAAATAACTAAATAAAATATCAAACTAGCTAATGGTACCCCTAGTACCCATGAAGAAAATCTTAAAACTTTATGAAACCTCATAGGACAGCAAGTCATAGGAGAGGCAATTGAAGCACTCTCAATCATATCATACAACATAAAATATAAGCTGGCGCATAGAGCATGACAAACATAAATATAAATATGCTAACTTACGCCCTCACATCCTCCCTATATCGTTCACCATTGTACTCGAATGTCTTGGATCCGTTGTCATAAATTTTGAAAATGCGTTGTGTCACACAATAGCCTCAGACATTGCACTACTTAGGGTAGAAGTTCTAGTGAAGTTTGCATATCTCTTTACAACTTTCCTATTCTTAAAATTGCAAACCCTCCTCATAGTTATATAATAGGCTTTAGTAAGGACTTATATCACAGATTCTCTAGATCTTACTTTCAAAAGCCATTAAGGGATATCAGCCTTGAACTTTTATTAAACTATAGAAAACCAAACTAAGTGACCCGACATCGATGAGATCTAATAAAATACCACTGACCTCGTCTTATCATCAAAAACTAGTTAAAATCCCCACTTTGGGAGTCAAGAAAAAGACGAATCAGAGAGTACGAGAGACCTTGATGAGTGGAGCTCCTCCTCCTAAATTGACAAGCTTACAGTGTGCATTCTGACAATGAAATGAAGCCTAAATCACTTTGTAATCATATTGGCACACAAAGCGAGACAAAACTTCCACAATGCATAAGAGTACTCAACATATTAATTAACTTGATTAGTTTAATTAATTACATTTTAATCAATATTAAGCAACTTAATTAAAGTTTAAATCATTTAGGGTAGAATTAGTGAGTAATTTCACTTAAGCCTTAACCTTAGTTACCTAGACAGCTTTAGGTTCACTATTTTTTTGACGTGCCAAACGTACTCCAAATGAGGTTAAATTTAGAATGATGGGCTTTAACATAGTAAGGAGCACTCACAAATATTATCATGGACTTGCCCATGGGCTGACATGATGACCAAGGCCCACTAAGGTAGGGTTAGAGAGTTGGGAACAATGCTGCCTTGGCTGCACACCGATATTGCTTAGGGTCATTCTTGGCTTGGAGGCTCTAAACAAATATGGAAGAAATCTAGAGGGTAGCCAACACAATGCACTAAGATTATACAAATCTTCAGACCAAAACTCTGAGTAATCTAGCCTGAGGGAAAATTGGGAAGGGAAGGTATTGGCAGGGAATTTTCTACATAGGACAGTTCTGACCTCTACGGGTTGAAGAATTGCTAGAGGCTAATTTTCCCATCCAAATGGTCTGAAAATTTAAGGAAGTCTTGTAGGTGCATAGCCTAAGGTCTTGGTAAAATTTCGTGAAAGTTTACTACCATTTGACTAGGCTTTAAAATTCCATAACACAAGCTCAACAACTAGGGTGTCATCCTGCATTCCTATCCACTCACATTGACCAATTTTGTTAACCTCCTAAATGATATCCAAATTACCCCAAATTTGTGAAAATACAAGTAGACACTTAGCAAAATGTGTCATAATTTTATTATATTTTAATGATTCCTCTAACCTATTCAAATAATAGCCCTCACATCTGACTTGGTCATAGTGACAACGCAGAAATGTGTATTACAGCAAGCATAGTCTAGAAATAGGAGTGATATTCATACCCTAAAAAGTGTTAATTTGGACTGATCTTTTAGGAGGGGATAGATAACATATAGCCTTAACATATGCAAAATATTTTAGTGAAGACACGACAAGAACTTAGTGGGAAAATTGGTGAAATGGGCGTTTATATCATCAAAACTAGGAAAGTTGCCAGCTTTATCCACATTTCTCACCCAAACATGCCTCAAATGACCGTATCATGTGAAACCATTTACCTAGGACTTTTATATATACATGTCATGGATCATATGTAACAAGAATAATGAAAAAAGAACATCTAGAGCAAGAGATGTGCTCAATCTATAACATCTTAAGGTATAAATATCATAACTAATTGAGCTCAAACCACATCTCAAATGTTCCTAAAATAGAGATCTATGAGAATAACATCCAGTAAAAATGTAAACACAGCAAGCATGCATGCACAAACACACCAAAACACAAGAAATGAGATGAAATGGGGGAACTTTACCTCACAAAGGGCAAGGAGGAGGTCTTTTGTGCCCTTCTACCCCAAAAACTATAACTCCTAGGGGTTAGGGAGGCTTGAAAAGACTTGGAAGAGAGGAAGGAGGGTGCTGGAGGAAGTGGAGAAGTGGAGGGGATGGAGGATGGCCAGAGGAAGAAGAGAAAAAGGTGAAAAGTAGGGTGAAGGTTGGTTTAAATAGAGAAAGGAAAAAGTTTGGGCACAAGGGCACTGGTCAGCAGCGCCTTGGCACTAAGATGGACGTGGTCATACACACTTCATAATTGCAAAAATCGGAATTGGCCTTTGAATAGGTTCAAGAGAGAATCACTAACTTAGACCGATTCATAAAAAATTAGACAAGAATCGGTTCACTATAATCGGTCTAAATCAGTCTTACATAATAAATGTTTATGCATATATAAAATACTAAATATACCAAACATACACACAAATTATTAATAATTTGGCAACACCTAACATAAATACACAAAATAAAGATTCAATTTCTTTCCTCAACACAAGTACACAATTTCGAAGTTGAATACAAACACAAAAGATAATCACTATTTATCATCACAAGACCACAATTCCATAAGTCTAAGGTTTAATAGAGCACAAATGATAGTGACAATTCATCAATACAAGTCACACAAAATTAAGGTTTAGCACAATTTTACTTGGTAAATACTAAATCATCCAATTCATCATCTGACACATCTTCGGAGTCTGAATCACTATCACCAATAGGAAGAGTATAACTCTTACTTGCATCAACATGAGACCCCCACATAAAAGGAGACATAGAACTGGTGTGCCATATTCCCAACTAATATTCATCTTCCCTACAAAGAAAATAAATAATTACCAATAAAGAGTAAATAATAAATTAGCACCGACATAACTGAATAGAAATCAACAAATAACAAAAACTATAATTTATTAAACATTTTCAATCAATAAGCAATTTGATATTTTTGATTTACAAATCAACATTTAAAGAATAAGAATAAGAAATCAAATATTACAGTTCACATATTTAAAGACACAAACAAAGCATGCAATTTCTGTGTAGTAAAATCACAATATTTTTCCTTTATAATATTTATCATGCTTGCAATCACATATAAAAATAATTTCAGTTAAAAAAATTAGGCTTTAAGATTCATAACAAATTTAAACATTGAAAAACTTAAACACACATTAATGCTTACACAATCTCTGCATTTTATGGTGGACAAATTCTCTTTGAAGTCATCAAGGTGAAGTAATTGGACTAATCACTAGTATGAGGCTATAGTTATCTATCAAATATAAATGGGAATCATAGATATGTGCAATTAAAATAGTTGGAACAACATTGTATAATTCATAATTGAGGATATTAGATGTTGTGATTCATGTAACACTGTACATTTCATTGGATGCACAAAACACAAATTAACAATAAAAATCGAGACTTGGAGGAGGGGAAGAAGGGGATGCTTGCCGGCGATCACGATAAGAGATTAGAAGGGTATGCTTGCCAATGGTCGAAGGGTTGGGTGGTCGGCGTGGCTTGGAGGGAACTGGTGCCGGTGGCCGGACTTTGGTTCACTCTCATGGTGGTTGGAGTGCTCGAGAGGAGGTCGGCGGTGGTAGCTTGGACTTTGGAGGGATGTGGTGGTGGGTGGCGGTGGTGGCTAGATTTTGGTTCACTCCTGTGGTGGTTTGAGTGCTCTAGAGGTGGTTTGGGCTGGGTGGTCGGCGGTGTCTTGGAGGGATGCGGCGGTGATGATTGACAGCGATGGGAGGAGGCTGATAGGGTTTTGAGTTTTCATGGGTAAACTTTGCCTGTGTAAAGAAAGGATTGAGTCGAACAATTCTGTCCGGTGTCCACTTGGTGAAAAAATTGGCTCGGATCGGGGCTAATTGACCGATTTGTGGATCATTTTCCTACCCAAACAAGTCCATCTTTTTAACCAGGTTTGTTACCTAGCCATGCAAAATTGGCCAATTCCGAGTGGAATTGGTCAATTTATGCACCTATAACAGCGCCATTGGTCAGACACATGAAGGAGCTCCGCACGCAAACACAATACTAGTGGGTGCAAGGGTGCTGGTTGTGTGCCTCTCTATCCTCAAAAAAGAAAAAAAATGGAAACCCTAATTTTGGCATTAAGGCATTGGGCGAGAGCCTTTGCATTGCAACCCAGAGCAAGAAATTCAAAAGAACTTGCTAAGGTTGAGCGCAAGGGTGTAGGCTAGGTGCCTTTGTGTCCAAGGGAAAAAAACCCTAGGTTTTGGTGCTAAGGCGCTAGGTGAATGCCTTTACATGACTTAGAGTGGGAAATTCAAAAGAATTCCTTATGGTAAGTGCAAGGGTGCTGTCTTGTTGCATTTAGAATTGGCATAGAAAATACACACCTATAGTTTTCACCCTAGGCTAGCAGGGGCGACATTGGCAACTGCACTGTGGGTCTCGAGGGAGACTAGGATTGATCGGAAGGGGATTCAAACAAATGAAATACATTCTAGGCATGTGTAGGAGATGGTCCTAAAGTTTAATTAGAATACGATAAAATTCGGACCAAAATTACAACATAACGGTCATAGCAACATAGTGTTTTATTGAGTGTGTCTAACACTGGGAAACTAGAGCCTTGACCCATACAACATATAAATCATATCCTCATAACACATACATAACCAAGAAGTATATGTCGGTCACATGGGACTCGATCAAGTTCAAGGCTAAACCAACACTAAAACCAGTCGGCAAAGGACGTGGAATTTATAATTTTGCCTTTGGAAAAGGGGGTCATGGCAATTGCCCATTTTTATATTAGTGATGAAATAGATGTATGAGGTAATAATGATTATTTTGTGTGTAAAATGCATTGAACTTTATTACTTTTTCATGAAATAAGTAAATTTTGACTAACCACCACTTTTGTTGTCAGCTTAAATTTTCCCCATACTTTATATTTTCCCCCAAATAGACAAGGGGTGAGCATAATATAATGAAAATCGAAATCCAAACCGAATTGAACCGAATTATAAATTAATTTGGCTTTATTCTGAGCGAATTTGGTTCACTTTTTGGTAATGCTGTGGATAAACCAAATTGGGTATAGATATTTTAGTTTAGAAACTGGAATAGCTGAATTTTTTAAAACATATTCTGAAATATATATATTTTATGTTGATTATCATGAATTATTTTATATTTATGGTGAATTATGATATGATTAATATGACTTATATGTTTATAATTACTTTTATATGACTTTGTTTGCTAAAACATATAATTTTGATTAAATAATTTAATAATTTTATTTTATATAACAAGTAATGCTATTCGGTTACCAAACTGACCAAACCAAAATATTTCAATTTGGTTTGGTTTGATTGTGGCAAATATTGGTTCAATTTTGGTTATAAAAGCTAATTCGGTAGCTTGGTTCATTTGGTTTGGAATCAAATTGACAGAATGCTCACTCTTAAAACATGGCAAGCTAGTCTCCGAAGGCTGAGTCGATTTGCTTATCAACTTAACTAAAGGCTGTCCATATTATTCTAACTCACTTACCTAGATGGTGTAGGGACAACAATGAGACACGCACGCTGTAGAAAAAAGGCCTTCAAAGTTATAAGTTGATTTTATAACAAGTTTTTCTTTTTCTAATTATTATATTACTGGTAAATATTAATTCATTATATTATTCTTTACACTATGTACATGGAGCATTTGCCTGCGGGCAAGAAGGCAAAATAAGGGAAGAACCATACTTCAAGAGCGACAGAGAACCATTACGTGATATCGAGGAGGAGATGAGGTTGGCCTTTGAGAAGATGAAGCCAATGGGATTAAGCAGGTTGGTTGTAAACCCATTATTCTTCCACTTCTGATCAAGGATGATATGATATACATGTTTGAAAATACATTAGAGTTGAAATTTGTAAACTAAATGTCTTGTTGATATATCTTTACGGTGTTGCCGGCGGCGATGGGTCATTGGCGGCGGTGCTCATCGGAACGGGGAAGAGGCGTGGTGTCGGGTGGAGGCGGTGACGTGGGGAGAAGAAGAATCGGGAAGACGTATAACACAAGGGCAGTTTCGTATTTAATTTTGACTTGCTCCCAACTCAAGTAAATAATAATAAATAAATCATAAAAAATATAATATAAAATATAATAAAATACTATAAAATAAAATAATGTCAAACTACGTCGAATGGCATGTTCTAAAGCCTACTAACACCCACCTGCGCATGAGAAAATAATAACTATCATAATGCGGACAACGACCTAATTCTAATTCTATAGTCCACTAAAAATAAAAAAATTGGGCTTATTTTCATATACATTTGATAACTAATTCTGCTGTTGCGTCATTGACGTGATCATCATATACTTGGATAGATAATACCCTCATGGCTCATAACACACGGCCAGCCTCAACTCAGTACGCGCGTTCTAAAACTGACTCGACTGAAAATAACAGTCGAGCCGACTAATTTCGAATATAAAACTTTGACTCGGGTCATGTGTTTTATAGTTATGGTATGCATGATCATTTAAGGGTGAAAAACTTGGCAAAAGATGATAGCTTTTGTGGTCCCTCTTACATGGCAGCCTTTTCCTCCATTTTTACTCACCAATGCAGGTTGCTGTGGATGTTCATCTTTTGTACGCTTTTCTATCTTCATGTGGGCTTTCACTTGTAAATTAATCATACTAATCTAACCACTTTGAGGGAATGAACAAAACCCCTAATGGTTGGTATGTTTATTGTAATGTCTGTGTGACTTGCCATGCTTTGAGATTGTGTTTTGTGGTGAGCAAACTAAAAGTGGTTAATAAACTCAGTAAAAATTATGGACAGACTCACATATTGTCTACTACAAACCAATAAGTTTTTGCATTGATTAAAAATTATTTAGGTGGTTAGTTTATATTAGTGTCTAGAGCGCACAGTAACACAAGGTGAAACCCTAGTTCTCTAACTCCGGATGTAAAATCTAAAACCCTAGTCAAATGGAGTAAAATTTCATGAAATTTCTCTCACACCTTATATTTGTCCCTAAAAGACCATATTAAAATTTAGTAGTCTTTGTCGCAGTATGTAACCACATGTCCGTTCTGAGCCATGAGCCATATGAAACTAAGTGTCTCATAAATTTTAAATAAATTCATAACAATAAATTCAATATACAAATGCTCAGAACAATTTAAGCCCCATGAACTGAACTAAAATCCCACTACCATGCAAACAATCTCGAGAAAAGAATAGTCCAATAATATAGTCCTCAAGCTGTCCCGACTCTACCCATCCTTCCACACTTATACCTGCGGAGGCAATTCTGTGTTAACGATAAAAACACTAAGTCGTATAATTACAAGAAACAATTAATATATTCCACAATATCTGAATTACGTCTTTTAGTGATTATGAGACTATGCTGAACTCTTAATATGCTAAGATGGTGGCCGCCCATCCAGCTACAATCCCATATATGTGCACACACGCTACATGGCCTTCGACCTGTAGTTACCAATATTTGCCATTGACTCACCCTCTCAGTATCACAAGTGCATAATGAGCCGTCTTGCGCCACTGCGCCCTATCACCTCTTTTGGCATGAGGGCAAGCATTTAATATTTTAAGAATTTTAAGGGTGCTGCCCTATGTCAGACTGAGCCAATTCTTTGACCTCTATTGCACTTGGCGTATGGTGATCGAATATAGACTTAAGCCGACCAAGACTCCCAAATCAAATATATAACATTTCAAGTAATTATATAGACCTGGTATTGTAATGAGGAACCCGCAACTATGACACACGATCCTAAATATGCTCAAAAACTATCTAGAGGATGTTTCATCTAATATCAAAAGAACTCTCCTTTACATAGAAGAATATGTGTAGAATTCAAGAAGTCACTACATTAAATTTTATTAATATGTGATATTCATGAAGGTACTACATTAAATTTTATAGAAAAGAACGTAATCACAAATAATTATATAAAATACCAACAATTAGTTTGATAATGAAAAGTCAAAAACTTATTATTGACTTAATGTGAATCAATGTCAAATCACACTCACGACTCCCAATCCCAAAAACTCAATAAACAAAATTCATTTAAAACCATTCATAAATATCATTGTACCAATATGATAAAGGTCAATATTGATTCTTAAGAATTAATTTAGTTAAATATTATTTATGGTTTGTTCTTAAGATTTATAAAATCTTAAATAAAATAGCCTAATTATTATTATTATTTTCCAGGTTTTACACAGTAGATCTTGCATTAGGATTTTTCTAAGCCCAATAGGTCCACCCAACTCTAAAAATAACTTAGCCAATGCCTGCCCTTCCCTAGCCCACTTAGGACAAATCACATGGGCTTTGGATTTGATATTTTACCAGGCTAAAGAAACAATGTTCCCTAATCCTACCCTTTTACCTAGCCCACTTGGAGTCTTGAAGCCCATGAACGGGAGATAGGAAAATGGGTGCATGGCCTAGGAACACTGTTGCCAACACCTAAGCTCAATCTTAGTGGCCTCATTTACCATGTTGGCCCATGCTTAGAATTTGGAAATTTTAATTTCAAACCCTTAGTGTGTTAGGGCCCACTGGTCAAAATTTCAGCCCATTTGGATATTGTTTGGCCCGTCTGAAAAATTGTCTGGTTAAGTTTGTTCTATAAAACCCTAAGTTTAGCCTTCTCCACTTAGTGTACATAAAACCCTAAACTCTAATTAAAGTTATCTAATTAGGTTTAACACTCCACTAAGTAAGATAATTAAGTTATTTAAGTTTTTAAAGTGGTACTTGTGTAGATGCGATTTGATTGTGATTTGGGTTTCATTTTCTTGTTAGGATATGCATGGTGAGCTCACCAGTTTAGGCCGAGGAGTTTCACTCATCTAGATCTGTATGACTCTTCTACTTCATCTCTTCTTGTCTCCTTGAGTGTCGAGTTTAACTGAGTATTAGACATAGGACGACATCGGAGACCGTTTATCAAATCCCTTCGATGTTGGGCCATTTAGCTGAGTTTTTTCATAATTTAATAAAACTACAAGGTTGAGATCCCTTGATAGTTTTTAAAAGCTAATCTCCAAAAAATATATGATACAAGCCCTACCTAAGCCTATTATAAGTAAATTAGGGTTTCATTTTACAAATATGAGAGTAGTGTACAAGTTATATAAATTACACTAGTACTTCTTTAAACCCTAAAATAGTGCAATTCATGATAATATTATATAATGGAAAAATCTAAAATTTGTGGCACTCACAAATTGTTCCAATGCCATGTGAGTACCATGTCGGGAGTTATATGGGGATGTGAGGGCGTAGGCTATATATGTAAGTATGTTTTGTTGAGCCTATGTGCTTGTCTGTGTTATGGAAAATATTTTGCTTACAACCCTGTTAGGCTTTTTAAAGTTTCTAAGTTTCTGTGGGTAATGAAGTACCTATTTGCCAGTTTTGAAATATCATTAGTTATTTTGGACTAGTAATTGAATTTATTTGATCACTGATGTGTTTTCTATATGTATGTGGGTGAGGTCTTGTGGTGTTGACCAGCTTATGCGCATGAATCGGCAACTCATGGTGGTGGCGAGGGCTCTGTGTTATGTGTTTTGTATTATGTACTTGGTCTATACTATTGGGCATGTGCTCTGAACTTATGTACCGTGTATGATTGTGGATTGGGTGTATGCTATGGTTGTTTTGCATATGAGTGCCCTATTATTATTATTATAAATGTTGTGCATGGTAACTAACTTTGGGGAAAAAGCTAACAATTATCTATAGAGTGTGTAAGCCTCAAAGTCTTAGAATACAATAATGAGTAATATAAAGTATATGAAACTTATTTGGTTGCAGCTATGTACGAGTATTAGAGGAATATGGACTAGAGAAGCTAATGGTTCACACTGCATGAAGAGTCCACGTGAAGACCAAGTGTTAAGGTATTATGCCCTAACATGTGATGATGCCTCTATGTTTTGATTCTTCTCTTTTGTGTGGTATGTGGTACAAGTAACCATGACCCAATGTTAATTTTACCACAATTCATCATCATCAAGTAATAAGATATCTAATCCAAATCAATAGAACTAAGTATAAGAACCAAATCATGCATATGCATCTGTCAAGAAACTTAATCTCTTAACTACATTGGGGGTGTTTCCTTCTTGTAGCTTAGAATGTTCATTTCATTTGAAAGTTACCCTTTTAGTCGCAGGGGAAGTGCTGCCTCTTTTGTGGCTTGGAGTGCTCATTCAAGAGCCCTTAAGTTTAAGATCCTTCTTATGTTAGTATGGAGAACATTCACTATATGAAAATCCCGTAAGGTGTCCATTTTATGCCTCCATGACGGTTAAGATCCACTTCTGTAAAGTTTATATAATAGTAGTCTAATGAACAACTTTTCAAATTATAACATTAAGGTTCGGTCCATTTGACGGGCCAAATTATGGTGTTACAATTTTATTTGGGGTGTACATCTTTTTTATAGCACTTAGAATAGTCAAAAGGTTGGGGTTAGAAAGATCAACCTTATCTTTCTTACCCATTATTGATTACGACTCCTCAGAGAGAACCTGAATACACTACACTATCTAGAATTTAAAATTCAGGGAGAGACTTATATGTGGGATTTCATTATATATAGGTTAAGGGACTATGATATAGTTCAAGGAATCAATTGGTCAAGTCATAACAAAACATTCCTAGATTGTGAGAAAAAGTGAGTGTTACAAGGTCCATGTAATAGTGAGATGGGAATAATTTTCCAAGGGTCGCCATTAGACAAATCATCATGTATTGTGTCCTATGCCAAAGCAAAGAACATGATGGAGCAAGAATGTCAAGCATTTATGGCCAGTTTGGTGATTTCCATTGAAGACTCGGTAGAGTTAGCTTCCATCCTAGTGGTTTCAAAATTTCTCAATGTATTTCCTAAATTATTATTGGGTATTCCACCACCTAAAGAGGTTGAGTTTACCATTGATGTAACCTCCGGTAGGGAACCGATCTCTAAAGAACCTTATCGGTTTGCTCGAGCTAAAGTAAAGGAGTTGTAGGCTCAGTTTGAGGAATGCTAGAAGCTGGATTTATTTGTCCAAGTACATCTCTATGGAAAACACCAGTACTATTTATCAAGAAAAAGGATGGATCTCCCTATCTTTGCATTGATTGCAAACAACTCAATTAGGCTATAGTCAAGAATCGGTACTCATTACCTAAGATTGATGACCTATTTGACCAGTTAAGGATGGAGGGCGTGTTTTGCAAGATGGATCATCATTCAGGCTATCATTAGCTAAGATTGAAGGAAGGAGACACAATGAGTACGTAGTGATGCTTTTTGGACTTACCGTCACTTCTACAACTTTCATGTAACTTAGGAATACAGTATACAACCAGTCTTTAGACAAGTTTATCATTGTTTTATTGATGATATACTTTGTTTATTATGATAATGCAAGTGATCATAAAAAACACCAAAAGGATGGTACTTCAAATCCTTGGAGATAACAAGTTTTATTTCAAGTTCTCTAAGTGTGATTTTTTGATGAAAGAGATAAATTTTCTTAGCCACATTATGTATAAGAAGGGTATATCTATGGATCCAGCCAATATTTTGACTATTTTAGTGTGGCATACACCAAAGATAATGACTGATATCAAGAGTTTCCTATGGGTTGGCATATTATTCTTTCAAGAAAAAAGGTACTATAAGATTTGGTTTTTATGGGAAACTTAAACCTAGATATAATGGACCATTTGATATAATTACAAGAATTGAAGATTTGACATATGAATTGGCTTTACCTCCTAGTTTGGATAAGATGCACAATATATTCAACATATCCATGCTCGAGAAGTATGTATGGGATGAAGGCCACATTATTTCAGATTATGAGGGAGTGTAACATTCAACCTGATGACACTTATGAAAAGCAACTAGTAAGAATTTTAGACAAGCAAAACAAAGTCATAAGGAAGAAGACAATACCTTTAGTCAAAGTGGCATGAAAAAATCAAGGGCATAAAAAAGCTTCATAGGAAAAGGATGATTTGAAGAAAGAATATCCCCATTTGTTTTGAGATGAAGAACAAAGTAATTTTAATTCCCGTAATTATTATATTTTAAATGATTTTCGGGGATGAAATTCCTAAAGTTGGGGAGAATGTGAGATCTTTGGCTTGACCAAATTTTTATTTAATTATTTGACTTAAATTAATTGAGAAGGCTTCCACCGGCTAGAATAATGAAGTAGAATTTATTTAAGATTATAAATTATTATTAATCAGGGAATAAGAGACTTATTTATGTATTTTTAAGTATTTTTAGCATTTTTGATGGAATTACTAAAATAACCCTACTTGCTAGAGATCCTAGTATAAAACCTTGTGGAGGTCAACTCCTCTCTCTCTCGAAAAATTCCCTGATGTCGATGCTTCTAGGGGAGAAAGAGGAAGGGACAACTAGGTTTGGTTTGAAAGAAATATCATCCAGTTAAGTCAATTTGATGAAACAATAGGTATGCGACTTTTCACTAAGTGTACTACAATACTAAACCCTAACTAATGTTACCTAATAAGGTTTAACACACTACTAATAAGATAATTAAGGCAAGTAAGTTTATTTCTTAGTTGTGCATGTGTGGTGGCTTTGCTTTATTTTGCATGCTGATGAGATCCGATCATGATTTGTGTTTCATCTCTTTTCTACAATACGATGACTGTGCTCGCCGAGTTAGTACGAGCAGCTCGACTCATTCAGGTCATAGATCACTTCTACTTCATCTGTGCTTGGCTCCATGGGTGGGATTTTCACTGAGTTTTAGATGTAGGACAACACTGACAGCGTTTAATCAGATCTCTCCGATATAGGACTATTTGGTCGAATTTGTTTGCAGTTTAACAGAACTTTAAGGATGTGATCCCTTGATGGTTTTCAAATTGAAAGATCCAGCAAACTTTTGATATAAGCCTCAACCTAAGCTTACTATACAAGTATATGCAATTTTTTATGGTTTTCACGAATATTAAAGTGAGTAATATGAGTATGTATGAATTGCACTAATACTCATTTTCACCCTAAAGCAGTGCAATGTATGTAATGTACTCCAAATACAGCGCATTTCTCGAAATCGTGGCACGATCATTGTTCAGAGCCGATAGAGTACTGTGGCGGGCGATGTGTGGAGGATGTGATGACATAAGCATAAGTATGTATGTATGTAAGTATTAATCCGTTGATTTGATTAGACATTTTCATGATATTTGGTCATGTCGGCCTAAGCTTACTGCCTTGTGATGTACTCTTGAAATATTATGATTTCTCGTGAGTATTAAGATACCCATTGGCCAGTATTGATTTATTAGTAGTTATTTTCAGACATTTGATTACTGACGGTTTTCCCTATATATATGTATGTGTGTACTCATGTTTGTGAGTGCCAAAGGTGGACAGATGGATAGGCTTATAGTAGGGGGTGGTATATGTGTTTGCATTGTGCTAAGTTTTATATCAAACCCAAGTGTTTGGGCTGTATGACTTATGTAT
>JAURVB010005871.1:0-109805 GCA_033002965.1 Piper betle
TAATAATAACAATTTATAACTAAACAATTATTACGGCACTTACCAGGACAGAGCATACATGGTTGAACTAAATTCCTAAAATGATGTTTGGCTAATAAAATTTAATATTGAATCGAACTGATTCAAAATATTCTTTGTTTGATTTAATTTGATTTTATGAAATCTGAAATTATTAAATTGTATTAAAATTAATTATCATTTTTAAATAAACAAAGTTATACCATAATTTACCCATCATAATCATGTTCAAAAGTATTGTAAGTACATGTAGATATTATATTAAGCATATCATATAAATTACAACTAAATAAAAATAATATCAATAACCCACGTAAAACATAATATTGTGTTTTCTTCTCTTTTTTTTTTGATCCAATTTAGTTTTTTCGGAACCAAAATTTCCACACTTAAAATATCTACCAAAGGTTTAAATCAAACCAAATCGAAATTTGATAACAATTGAACCTAACTGATAATTTTAGTTTCGTTCTGATCGGCTATTTCAATTTGGACCGAAATATGCCCGACCCTAGTGCTTACAAAAATTAAAACCACTTAATATAAATTCTTTGAAAAACTTGAATTTTTTTTCTCTTATCTTTGTTGTCATGTGTGGTCGGTGGTAACTTGGGCCAAAGAGGCAAGGTAGTATCATGGTTGCATAAATCGGAATCGGTCTAAATCGGACAGGAATCGGTTCAATTGAATCGGTCCAAATTAGTTTAATCGGTCATATATAATAATTTAACAATTCATAATATAAATATATTAAAATTAGGTATTGATGTTATTTTGATATTATTCTGTGTATTATAGTTTATGATATTTTTAAATATTTTTTAAGATTTTTTTAAATTATTTAGAATTAATTAATTATTTTTGACTCGAGTTAGACTCGAGTCAACTTTTAATTACGAGAATGCCACCCTCCGCTCTTTACCCCCTGCCGCCGCCGGCGGCCCGGTTGGCGGCGAGTCTCGCGGCCACTGCACTGTCGGCCGGCCACACATCGGAGGCCCGGTTGCGAGGGCGGCGGCGATGTCGGCAGCCCGGTCGGAGGAACAGTCGGCGGCCCGGAGTCGGCGGCGATTCGTCCGTCACAGAGCCGATTCGGTCCGGCCACACGTCGGCGGCGACGTTGCGAGGTCGGCGGCGAGGTCGGCAGCCCGGTCGGCGGCGAGCCCGGAGTCGGGGACGCACGACGGAGGGCGGAAACGGGGCGGACAAGCGGCGGTGGTGTGGGGGGAGCGGGTTAATTTTAGGTTTTTAAAATCAAAATTATTATTTTACCCATGGTTAAATAATTTAATAAATATTATACCTAGGGTATTTTAGTAATTTACTAAAAAACCGATTCTTCCCGATTTCGAATCGGAGTCAACTCGGCCGGAATCAAGGTGAATCAGGCGAGTTTGGCTCCGATTCGGCCCCGAAATCGGATCGGCACGCTGCCGATCCAATTCGAATCGGCCGATTCCGGCAACTATGGGTAGCATAGCATGTGGTGTAGACCGAAGCGAGCGAATCTTAACCATTGCAATGTGGGTGGTCATAGAAATCGAGCTGACCATGGCCACTAAATTAAAGACTGGGAGGAGAGGATAGATAGTAAATGTTAACCACAAATCGTAATAATTGATTATAAATTTCACTAGGGTTGTAAATTATATATAATAACATATTTTATTTATAAATTAAAATTGTATAATGGAAAATTTAATTTATAAGAATGATTAATATTCATAATAAAAATGAATTAAGCGAAGTATAGCGATTTCCCCTCTTAAAAAAAGACAATAAATATATTTTGTTTTTTTAAAAATTATCCACTTTACAGTTTTCGTAGATTTGCATTCTTTCTCTATCAACCAAACGGGCTCTCGCGCATTCAAGTTTCAACCATGATAAGTGCAGATTGAGGGGTAGATTTTTCATAGAAAAAATCAATCAATCAATCACTCCTCTTTTTATTTTCCAGCATGAGCTATTAACATTCATACAAGTAGTCATAGACCAGATGGCAAGTGGTTGAGATACTCGATTACAAGCATTAAGTTATCTTATCTTAAATTACGAAAGTTGTCAAGTCATGAGTGCTTATTATTTAACATACTTAATTGAAGTGTGTGAGGAAGAATGAACGACATCAACGATGGCAGACAATATAAAGGTTCGTAACAGTTGTTTTACATTAAATAGGTACAAATGGATGGTGGAGCCCATAAATCAAGTTCGGGGCCGAGAGGCGACATACATCCACAGGTTTAATAAATAAAACACTAATATTGAATCTATAAGCCCACTTTATCCCAGTACACAACGTGACACGTAATAATTGCGATACAAAACATGGTGGACTTGAGGCTTTTATTCTCCTTTTTCTTTTATCAGTTCTTTATTTCCTGTTTTTATCCAACGTATATGTAAAGGTGAAAATATATAATAAAATTAATGCAAAAAGTAACTTAAAATTGGCTTGACCCTTTCTCTCTGATTAGGTGAGATGATGTTGGGGTTTGCACTTTTTGGGAGAAATTTTAGGTATATGTATTATTATTATTATTATCCCAAAACAGGGACATGATCGTATCTCTTGCTTTTTATAAAGCACCTTTGAGAGACAAACACAATATTATGGTGAAAACATCATCTCTAATAAATGACATTTTTTTTGTTTAATTATTTCTCACTCATTGAACTATATATATTCGTTTAAAACGTCACGGAGAAGATCACAATAGTCTATAATAATTTAAACCTCAACTGAAAATCAGTCGAGACGCCAGTAGATGATCCCCTCAATCGTACTCATGTGGAAGGTGACCCAACTGTCTCTTTTGGTGGACCCGAATGACTCACACAAGTCGGTCTTGTGCATTGAACAAGGGGTTAAAGGGTCGGGAGGAACACATGTATGACATATATAGTATATAATAATAATAATAATAGTAAAAGGTAACTTATTAATTCTTTGTGGACCCAACAGGTCGTGATCCATTGTTTTCTCTCCCGTGTTTTACTAACCTGTGAGCTAAAGTCACAAACAGAAAACTTGATATATTACTAAAAATATAAATAAAAAAAGGGTCTGAGACCCTCAGAATTAAGGGTACATGAGATTTACAATGTTGTTGGAAACCTGTAATTATTGACCTTCTTCTATTACCCTCCCTATTTGGTCTATTTTAGATTGTTGATTTTTTTAAAACATTTGAATAATTTAAAAGATGCAAACAGAAAAGCGTGTAAATAATTTTTTCTCTTTTAAAGAATAAAAAAAAAGTGTGTAAAATGTTATGACATGACATTTACCCCTTTATAACAATTAATCACAAATTTAAAAATGTACAAGAATAAATAAAAATTAATTGCATCTCTTGTTTTTGCCCAGAGTATCACCCACACTGCCAGTTTTTTAAAAAAAATCACTTATATCCCCTTATCTTTAACACTCTCCATAAGTGATTAACATTGATGACATGGTCGAACTTTGACCATATTTTAACTTATGATATAACAAATTCGGACACATCATCAAGAAATAATATAATTTAGCAGTATTTTTCTAACTATTTAATGTGTCGTTTATATAGAAATATATAGACTCTAATATTAGTAGTAAGTAGTTAAATATTGA
Organism: Piper betle; assembly: GCA_033002965.1. Lineage (NCBI taxonomy): Eukaryota > Viridiplantae > Streptophyta > Magnoliopsida > Piperales > Piperaceae > Piper > Piper betle. Next base: position 3,638 of record JAURVB010005871.1, read on the forward strand.
TAATATAGCAAACTTGGATACTTAATTAAGAAAAATATCCTTTAACACAATTTTCTTAAAAGTAAAAACACTTACACTCTTGATGATGTGTCTAAGTTTGTGATGTCCTCAAATTAAAATTTGATCCAACTTTTGTTACATCATCAATATTTAATCATCTATTAAGAATACTAGAGTCTATATATTTCTATTAGATTACTATACTAATATGTTAGAAAAATTACACTATAATATATTTTTCTTGAAGTAAAATATAATTTAATTTTGACCACGTCATCAATATTTAACTTCTTAATAATAATGTTAGAATCCAAGAATTGTAAGTGATCATTATTTTGAAGTGGTGTAAGTGATATTTTGTGTTAAAAAAAGGCTTATAAGTTATCTTGATTATTTTAAAACATACTATTTTAAATAATATACTTATTGATTATTTGTAAATAATTGTAAAGGTGAGAAGAAGATGATAGAATGAAAATCAAGATTTACTTATAAAATATTTTGAGTTTATCTGAGAAATATTTGTTAAAAATATCATATATATATATATATAATTCATTATTAATATAATATTAAACATAGGTTTAGAATTGACTGGGCGCAAGAAAAGGTTAAGTAAAAAAAGCCATCCTCTCAATAGTTAATAATAAAATAATAGTTAGAGAACCAATTGGGTGCGCCCGGGGTAAAAAAATTTTTTGCCCCAAAACTTGATTTAGGCTGTCTGATTACAAGGATGACCTAGATTTTTTTAAATAATAAAGTTCCGTGGGTTGGCCATTTTTTTCTTATTGTTGTGTGGTTGGATCTGGCCACAACCGGCTAGGTCAAACCGCAACAGGCTGGATATGACCTTCGCCTGATTAGATCCGACCACATAGCAAAAAAATGGTATTTGGCCGCCGCCAACATTGGAGGTGTATGCGCATTGTAGTGGTGGGTAGCGTGACGAGCGACAATGCTTGATGGCTGGGTTGGGCAGTGTGGCAGTTGGGGCGGCGTTGAGGGCTGCGAGGGTGTGGCATCGCAGTGGGTTGTGCAAAGTGCGGCATATCGGCTACACAATGCGCATGGCCGCAATGGGCCGTGCGAGGGAGGCATCGAGGGTAGTGGGTGGGCAAGGTGGGGGCGTCAACATTGGGAGGCGCAACGAGAGGCAAAAAATTTTTTATTTTTCAAGGCCGACCCAAATCTAGCGGCCGTCAGCTAGGTTTGATCGCCGCTGGCCAAACCTGGCCGAAGGACTGTCAGATCTAGTCAGGGGATGGCCAGGTCGTGCCCGCAACAATCGGACTTCGTCGGTAGTGGCCAGATCTAACTGCGTCGCCTATAAAGCTGCACAGCAGATCCGCTTGTAACAAGTCATTTCTAACCTCCCTGCCATACTACCAAACATAGTCGCCTATTGCCGGATTTGGTTGGCATGACCGAATATGGCTAACGCAGCCTTTGCCTATGCCGTTGGAAAGGATAAGTTAAAATTAAAAAAAAAGAAAAGATTTAAGCCGTTTTTATAATCAGACGAAAAAAATAAAACTTTAAAAAAATTTTCATAGCCCGGCTAACGAAATTTTTTTCATAATAGTTAATGGGTAGATAAAATCGAGTTCTACATGGATATCTTTTCTTTACTTGTACCCGGTTGCACATTTGGTGACACCTGTACAGACGCACGATTTTCAGACTTGCTGCTACCGGCTAACTTCGGTAACCCAATAACCAAACCGCGTGCCAAACCTGTATCCTTCGGCGAATCCACGGCCGACCTCCGTCCGAACCAAGAAGGTTCGAAGCCGAGCCTTGCTCCGAACCTGGCGCCCCTTACGCTATATACGACCCGCTCCCCCGTCGCCCAGAAACCACCCCATTTAGAACTAGGAAAAATCTTCCTATTTTTTTTTCGAAGGTATTTATTTTTATTTGTTGATCAGTGATTGTTTGCGACTTTTCATGTGATCTCCGAAATGGGATAAGATCTAATATTTGGAGAGAATTTTCGCTGGTTAATTGATGAAAGCGTGGAGAAATGTCTCAATTTTGGCTGTGCCGATGATTTGATGATTGAAATTGGTTGAATTGATTGTTGGTTATCTAGATCTTGACTGGATCGGGTAGAGATTGGTTCGTTTGCCTTGTTATATGTTTGGATTGTAAATTTGTCAGTTTGATCTATCTGTTTGAGGGTTTTGTTAGTCAGTAATCCAAAATTGGGGCATAATTCTATATCTGATCTTTCTAAATCGGAGAGATGGTCAATTTTTTAGGGTGGATCTTTCATTTTCGACCGATTTAGGAAAATCTCGATCGGGATTCTTTTAGTAAGATTGCGATGAAAAAGTTATCTCGTCAAGAAAATTTATTTGTTCAGCCCACCCGATAATCAGTTATTGGATCATATCCACAAGGCCAGATTATATGTTTAAGTTCTCTGTTGCAATTGTTGTTGTGAAATTTGGAATTATATATTTGTTCTGTGCAATCATGTTGTAGGACTTGTAACAATATGATCTATATATGACGTTTGGTTATAGGCTTTAATTACTTTGTTTAACTTCTGATTTTACTTATGTATTGGATTGGTAGTGATAGTCTACTAGCTAGTATGTCAATTGTGGGTGAAGGTCATCGTATCTTTGGGGTTGATATTATTTATTTGATATATGTTTTGTGGGAGTAAATAGAGTTCATTGAATGCTATGCTAATTATGGGTAACAATCATTATATTTTCAAGATCGATGTAATTTGTGGGTTATGTGTTTGATGAGAGAAAATAAAATTCATTCATAGTATGCTCATTGTGGGTGATTGTTAATAATATCTTCAAGGTAGATATGATCTGTTAGTTTTGTGTTTGGTGGAAGAAAATATAATTATTGTATAGAATGCTAATTGTGGGTATGCTAAATGTGGGTAAAGATCATCATAACATTAAGGTTGATCGGACTTGTTGGTTATGTGTTTTTTTAGAAGAAAGTCATTGCATTTCATTATTTTGATGTGCTAATTGAGTTTTCTCCAGTTTAAAGGGGAATATGGCAATGGTATCAGGAAGCCGATCAACCCTAAACCCAGACGCTCCTTTGTTTATTCCGGCAGCTTTGCAGCAAGTGGAGGATTTCTCACCAGAGTGGTGGGACCTTGTGCATACTTCCACATGGTTTCGTGAGTACTGGTTTCAACAACATCAAGAACTGGAATCTTTTGAGGAGTTTGGTGAGGTTGACGATATTGCTGACCTCCTGCCTGACTCTATAGATATTGGCATGTCTGATGAAGTATCTCTCGCAATGGGAGAGGTGCCATCTCCCACTGATGTCAAGAGAGGTATCGCACCTAGATGGATAGAATGTGTTCGTTTCATGCCTAACTTTCTAGTTAGATTAGCAAAATGGCAAGTGTTAAACTGAGAAAATGTTTGGTTGCTTTTGCGAGACAGGCTTTCAGATGAATGCTGAAGCACTGATGAAGAATCTGAATTTGAAGTCTCCGAAAGGAGGGGCAAGGCTATTGGCAGAGCCAGGCAGGCATTGGGAGAAGCCGGCCCAATGTGTTAGTCCGAAGAACAATGTCCGACGCATCCAGCAGCCTCGTTGAGAAGATGCCTGTAAATGGTAGTTTGAAAGCATGTTATTTTCTGTCCTAGTGTAGCTGTAAAAATAGCGCCTGTGCGTGGCTATTCGCCAAACTCTTGATGGAGAAGTTCATGTAAAGTTCAGGGCAAATGTAGGCTTTCCATGTAATTTGGTGTTGATTTTATGAGACATATCCTGGTTACTGTTCCGGGTAACTGCCTGCTTATGTGGCATGAAATGCCGACATACACTATACAGTCCATCCCATATAAGGTCGATGAGTTGGTGCGAAGAACCATTTGAGTAAGGTAATGTTTACTTTAGAGCATGTTTGCGTCTTACGATGACGTCCCTTTTCATGTATTTTTCTTGGTTTCATATGATTTCTCTATTGGTTCCTGATGTTGGTTTGCATTTTATCTGCTTTAAATTAATTAAACTAAAGAACAAGGTCACGCATGGGTGAAGTGATATGTTTTTAGCGCTCCTCTGAGCACTTTATTTTAACACTTTCCTTTATATTACAGCAAAGTTTACAAGCTCAATAGGCAATATGATTCTGACCCTAACTCTAATTAGAAACCGATAAATTGTTTTTTTCTTTTCCGAGTAACTCAGCCATAAGAAGATGAGCCACTTGCCGGCTTTAGCCAAGTAAACATCAGTTGATTGGTTGATTTTGGTAAGTTGTTTTGAGTGTGACATATATGAGCCGACCCTTGAACCAAATGATCAAAAGATTCTCGTCGCTACTAAAACTGGATACTTGAATTGATAAGAGTCACATCTTCAATTGTGGGAAATGCTTACAAGCAGCCTTGGAAGGATTGCTGATTGACTGCAAAGGAAGACTTCCATAAAAATATTCAAGGTTTTATTTTTCTTAGATGTTTTCATCAGTCAAAAGGAGTCTAAACTCAACCATAATAGGCTTGAACGACCAAAATATATTGAATTCACCGTTATGTTTAATCTAACCAACATCAATATATCCTTTTGGCTCAAGCTTTTTTTTTTGGACGTTTTGGCTCAAGCATTTGGCAGGCAAGGGTGTGGTTGAATCGTTTTAAAAATAGTCTGGTTTGCCAAATCATGACCCACTGTATATCAGGTTTGTCTGGAATGGTGTTGCAATTGCTGTTAAAATTCTGATCAAATTTCCAATTATTTCAGCATAAATATCGCACTATCAATTTATGTTAAAAGCCTCCTTAAGTTAATCTCTGGGTAAGGGAGAGCTCTGAAATAATGGGGGCTGAAATTTGATACCGCAGCCAAACTCGAATTTTCTTCAAAATTAAACTGAATCGGATCAAATTATTTCAATTCGGTTAGTTTAATTTTAAGATGACTAAAATTATTAAAATTAATTATTATTTTTAAAATAAATAAAATTATAATATGATTTAACACTTATAATTGTATTAAAAACAATTTTATACATAGATATTATAGCAAACATATTAAATAAATTACAAATAAATAAATATAAATTATAATAACTTATATTAAACGTAAATATTAAGTTAAATTTTTTTTTCAATCCATCTCAGTTGAATTTGGTTTTGAACCAAAATCTACACCTGAAATTTACTTGTTATTTATTCCAAAGATTGAACCGAATTTGTTGAAAGTGACTAGAATTTTTTTTCAAGTCAGTTTGGTTGGGTTTTTAAGTTCAAGCCGAATTTTGCTATGCCTTACTCTTGGTGACGAGAAAACTAATAATACTAACTTTTTTTTAAAAAAAAGCACCTTGACAAATTTGTTGATGGAGTCATTTTTATGATAAATGGTTTATTATTTTAGGGCAATCCTGTGCACACACCGTATAGAAAGGTCCCACACCCACACACATGACTCACCCACACCTACACACCCCTACCCTAGGGTACCTGCAAAACTTAATCGAACCAAACCTTAATGGTTTGAATTTAGTATCTATATAATAGGGTTTAGTTTTAAACAATCAATACTTATTTTGTAAAAGTTGAGTTTGGTTTTGGACATTGGGTATCTGAGTATTCATTTGGGGAAAATAATATAAGATTTTTTAAAATATATTTTTTATTATGATTTATCATAATATTATATTTGTTTCTATATAAAACTAATTATTAAATTTTGTTTATTTTTATATTAGTTTAATTAATCTCTTTATATTTTTTAAATATTTTTTATATTATTATCTAAATTCAATATTTTTATATTATAATCGGGTTTAAATGATCAAAATTAGATTTGCTAAACGATAAATAATCGAATTTGAGCTCTTAAATAATGAATAATTAGATTTGATAAGAAAATTTAAGGTAATTAAATTTAGCCAATGCCCGAGTCAGAGGCAGCCCTGCCTTCACCCTCCCCCACACCCATTTGCCAACCTGACACAGCCACTCGTATCAATGGAACACCTACCTCGATAGATCTTACAGTTTTTATAAGCATCAGTGGGATAAGTGTCACACCACAGGTGAAACGTGTTGGGCAGTTAATCATGTCCTCAGTTAAACGTGCATATCCTCACAGTTTGAGCGCCCCGCTTGCACTCCCCTCCACGTGCACTTCTACCATCTATCCGCTTCATTATTATTGTTGTAATTTAAAATCCTCACAACATTGAAAACTACTCTTCATCCCATCTTGTCTCATCCGTTCCCAAACCTCATCATCTTCTATTCAACTCAACTCATCTTTTCTCAGAATATTTCATAGAAAAAAACATGGAGATGATCATGAACAAAGGATCTTGCTCTCCACCATGGCAGGTCGTTGTACTCCTCTCCCACCACCTTGATCCCGACACACTTGCACTTGCCTCCTGCGTCTCCAAGTGCTGGCGCCAAGCCATGTCCTCCGACCACCTCTGGAGACGCATCTGCCAATCCCACTACCCGACCCTCTCCTCCTCCACCGCCTCGACCCATCCATCTCCTACCGCCGCCTCTTCTCCATGGCCCGCTCCTCCTACTCTGGCCGATCCCACGCACCCCCGCCCGACCCCCGCGTGAAGCTCCACCACGTCTCCTTCGTCGTCGACGTCGACATCGGAAGCTTCCGCGTGCTCTCCCTCGTCCGCCCCGGGGACGCGCTGCATGTCGATCCGGACGGCGTCTTCCGCTTCGAGATCGACGTCGGAGATCACAGTGTGACGGCGCCGGCGAGTGAGGAAGTGAGGGTGGGGTGGTGGGTCGTGGGTAGGGAGTGGACGGGGGTGCTCGGGATGGTGGGGGACCGGGCGAAGGGGAGGTCGATGGGGCCGAGCGGGCGGTGGTTCTCGTAGGAGCTCCCGGCGTGTGGGTGCTGCATGTTGGGGCAGGCAAGCGGGTTGGTGGCGGAGGTGGGTCTTGGGTTCGGCGAGGGAGGACTAGGGTCGAAGGAGATGGTGAGGTTGGAGACAGTGAAACTGGGATTGATGAGCGTGGTGAGTTGGAGGTACGTGAGTCTTAACCAGGGCCTTCGCTACCTTCAACGTTTCCTTCTTCCTTATTTACATTACATTGCGCCGCGCCCTTAATTTGTTGTATCAACAATCTATTTTGGCATTTTAACGAGTCAACCAGAGATAAAATGACTAGTGACACGTTTGTACGGTTACAAGTTGTACAATAGCATGTACAATAAGTTATGAACCAGAGTACTGTGCTTGGTTAATAGATATGTATATGTTGCTCTGCTTCGGTTTATGGATTGCTTTTTTTAAAGAAATGTTTTTTTTTCAAAAAAAGGAGCACTGAGATATACATAATTTTGTTTTATATATTGTTTTATTAGGCAAACCACTGAGGTAAACATCATTTGGCAAAGAGTTGATGTGATTGCATGTACCAATAGCATGGGTTCTACAGCATCCGGAACCGCCAAGACGTCCCCAAACTCCTACGGGTGTAAACGAGAGATACGTACTCGATCCTAATCGACCTTTGTCTACCTCTAAAACCAAGTGTTGAAGGGCTTGTGATAATTAAACAATCCCAACAGGACTATGTATTCTCTGGATCTGAATTACTTTTCCTACCAAGGAGGCTGATGTTTTGAAATTGACGTGGAATTCTAATTTCTAATTATTAAATTTTAATATAATTAATTAAAGCTAAAATAAAAATAAGAAACTTGGATCGATGGGGGATGTCTAAGTCACCTTCTAAATTTTTTAAGATCAATTTTTGATTACTAAAATCAAATCTATTTCCAGAACATATTTCTCCTTGTCTATAATTCTACAAAATAATGCTTTTCTTTTTTCCTCTTCTAAAATTATATGCATGTGTCCCTATATAGAAGATATTTATAATTATTCTTCTTAATTGATAAGAATATGTATATATTTATATAAAGATTTACATAAATTTTATTAGATATATTTATTTAAATTTAAATGGGCTCACCATTACGGGTGCATTTCTATCATATAAGTAACAATTAGCAAAATAATACTAGTTAAGATAAAGATAAAATCAAGGATGATAAATGCACAAATTTAAGTGAAAATCTTTCTTTTATCTATGATCAAAAACCATGGGACATACAATAAAAAAACTTACCTCGCCACAACACCCAATATAACAAGACTATAACGAGATTATAAAGGATCCACCACAAATAAAGGCCTTCCTCTCTCTCAATTTTATAAGCCAGGGTTACAATCAACAACAACGAAAAAAAAGTCAAAAAATAATTTAAAAGGTCGTGAAAATCGTCCAGAACAGCTCGTGCGGTTTTGCCCGCGTCTGGCGCCTAGCGCCAAAATTTGGATGCTTGGGAGCTAACGTCCCGGTCGGGGACGTGTTCGCCCAAAACACAAGAACGCCAGGGCGCTGCGCGTTCTGCTCTCTGCCATTCTCCTTCGCTCCTTTTCTACTTCTCCTCCGGTCGCCCTTTCCAACTCCGGCTGGCGATCCTCCGGCGGCAAATAGGGCTACCCCTACAACAGTTGATTACCATATTTCTTCCTCCACCAAACATTTCTTCTGACCAAAATTTTAAGAATTGTATAAAATCGCTTGTGAATTGCTCCAAGTAAGCTTCTACAACGCAAAGATCAGTATTCTTCGAAATGTATCATGTGTTTCCTTTGTTTATGACTTATAAGTTGCAGCACCATCAAATGATTGCGGAACATACAGTCACAAAATGCTGGCGCATAATCAAATATCCAGCAAAATTCACGAGAGCTGCCACACTTATTCTGGTCGAGATGTATAGCTATCAATAACCTCAGAAAGAAAGTGGAGACTGTAGCTTGAATGAAAAAAATTAATGCAAACTCCTAGCAGGAAAAGCTTCCCAAGCAGGCTTCGACTGTATGCCTGAAAAGAGGAATTGGCAGCATAAATGGTTTCTCCCACACCACCAACATTGCATGTGAAGAACCTTTACACATGATCCATATTTATAAACTGTCCGTTAAGGAAGATCTATTGGCCAATGAAATTATAGAAACGAATGCTATCAGCTCTAGATTTCATGGAAGAGGAACACTCGTGCGTGTTTCATTGTAACAAGGTAGCTCATATATCTCGGAGCGATAATATCAGATTGGTATCTGTTGTTTCTTGATTCTGACGTTTACAGATTGTTTATTGGTGGACATATCTTCTGAATTAACAGGCTAATTGATGCATTATTGGTAATTGACTAGTTTTCTACGTACATCAATAAATTAGTTTGCTTTGAAGAAAAAAACATCAAATAACTTATTTACTGTGAATTTTCTCGCTTTGGGCATGCTTGAGTGGATGGTGTTATGACCTGAGATCGTAGCTAAGAGATCGGATGGAGCCCCATAGTTGATTATGCGGATGCCATACTTTGATAAATAAAAAAATTGGTCTATACTGTTTACAAACATATCCTAAAGTAATTAGCAAACATAAAACCACGACTGTTTTGCAGGAATGATGAGTATGCAGAACCGGGAACCATCAATGTGTTATGCTAATGTTGTGCTTTGGTTGGTTATTTGGGCCTTAGATAGATCTTAGATATTTTGTGCATATTGGTTAATTAAAATTGTGCTGGTATGTAATTTATAATCACATTAATTCATGCATGATTCACGTATCACACGGTGACCGGTTATATTTGCTATGAACATTAATGAGCGACGTGGTCTAAATTAAAGAGATGCCTCTTATCAATGTATTTGCATTGAATATTGGAAGGATATTTATTTATATACGTAGGTTTTGAAATCAATAATATGTTCAACTAGGAAGTGAAGCAGATTATAAAGAGTCAAAACTTTAGAAATTATAGGGAAAATATCTCAAAGAACTAAGTTTTAATATTTTTTATTATAGAGGACATGAATTTTAAATTTTTATTTCACGTACAGTCAGTTTATATATTTTAAAAATATTTTACTCATAATATTTATTTTATTGACATAAATACCTTAATATAATTTTAAATTTTCTCAAACATAATTTTTTTGTTTTATATAGTGAATGATATTGCATTTTTTTAAAAAATATTCATACAAAAAATATAGTGGATAAAACAAACGTTTTATTTTTTAATAAAATGTGACAATTTCAAATTAAAATTTTGAACATCTAATATATATATATACATATGTTATTTTTTATTTTTGATGGCCTAAAATTTAATTTTCTTTTTAATTGTCCAAAATTCAATAAAAAATATTTTTTGCTTTTTTAACTCATCAATAATATAGTTTATATTTTATTTAATATTTATAAGTTAATTTTTTATTTATGTGTATAAAGTTAGTAAAAAATTATAAGTTTTATCTATTATATATTTTGATATTAGTAAAAATAAATCTTATGGGTATTTTTGTCATTATTTTAAAAATGAAAAAATTTGGTCATATTGGATATGAAAATTTTAAAAATGGTAATTTCTGATATAATTTTGTAAACTTGGTTATTTTTAAAAGAAAACTTTGAAATGTAACTATTTATGATATTTTCCCAATTATTATTTCGGTGGACTAAAATCTCAAGCTCTTAGGAATAAAAATTATTTAATATTAATCACTTTAACACTTACAACTTACAAGCGTCGACTTATGCACAGTACCATATTGAAAATAAACAAGGCTATAAATTATTGCATTTTTTTCCCAAACAAGGATATTATAATTACCTGCTATATATATTAGGTAGGATGAAGCTCATTGCTCACTTTCTAGTCAAGGACATGACTAAGCTCGCATACGTACTCTTGTTCACGGTCATGTGCTCTCCGGCAACGATGGCTAACTTTGTGAAGACGTCGTCCAAGTTTATCTCATTTCCGAAGTGGTCTAGGAGCAAGGACTCGGACACAGCTCTTAAGCACTTGGCTACCCTCGACCCGCTTGTGGCCTTGTTGAATATCTTGTCACACTCTTGATCGCCAATAGCATCCCATTCCACTTCTATTATCTCAATTTTGCCCATATCAAAGGACCCTTCTCCCTCAACGATCTTCTCTACTTCTTCCGTCGATGGAGAATAGAATGGCATATTGAAGGAATCCAACGTCTCCCCTTCAATGCCACCCTAAATTACAAGATGATCGGAATTTATAAGTAGATGTCAGATCACGCATTTTCATTGTATCTATTATTATTATTATTATTATTATTATTATTATTAGTCATAAAAGAGTTAGTTGACTTGTGTAGGGCCTAAAAATCTGGTGTTGTGCGTCCATGAGAGATAAGTTAATGTCCCCTCCCACGATTTAATTTTAAGCTATATATTTCATAAACATATGTACAAGTATAACACAAAATAATACCAATGAGAAAATATTATAAATTTTAATGATTGATTAAGTTTGAACTAAAAAAGGTTGTTCATCGAGCCGTGTGTAAATTGATGTTCTCTCTAATGTGTAAATGTAAGTAGTGGATCCGAACTTGTCTAATTTGTTTACCATAGAAGCCATGTGTTGAAGTGCTTGCGCCAAACAATCCCAACAGTATACATATTCTCTAGGATCTGAACTTGTTCTACCCACAAGGTTGATTACCATTCTTCCTCCACCAACCATTTCCTCTGATCGACATTTTAAGAACAGTGTGAAATCTCTCGCGAATTGCTCCAAGTAAGCTTCAACAACGCAAAGATCACTATTCTTCGAAATGTATATGTTTCCTTTGTTTATGACCTTGGTTGCAGCAGCATCGAGTGATGGTGGAACCTATATAATAAGGTCATAATGCACCATTCAAATATTAAACAAGATTTACAAGAGTTGCCACACTGCTTCTGATCAATGCATAGCTTTCATAATTATCAATCACCTGAGAAAGGAAGTGGAGACTGTAACTTGAATGAGCAAAATGCAAACTCCTGGCAGGGAAGAGCCGCCCATAGAAGGAACCAGGCACACCTGCAACAAAACAGCTTTTATTGTTGTCACCATTTACCTGATCATTTAGCTTTCCGTAGAAGTTGGGTAATGACGTAAAGAGATTGTTGAAGTCGTTCCCTGGCAGATCATTGAGGAAGACGAGAAGCTCAGGTATTGGACGACTGAGCTCCTTTTGTCTCCTACCAATGGCATCAACCATCCACCATACCAGAAGCAGGGTGTTGGGTCCGCTGGAGCAGCCAAAATCCGCTATTCCGATACTCTGAGGCAATCTGGTTGTGGAGCAAAGATTGGATATTGCTTCCATAATAATTGGCTTCGCTTTTGTTAGTGATGTTCTCTACATAAATCAACACGAAAATAATTAAGATGCCTCTGATTAGAATTGGGTTGATATACATGATCGAGAGAGAAAGCAGCTCATAAGATGCATTCATGCCTGCAACAAGGAATTGGCAGCATAGCTGGTCTCTCCCGTACCCCCAACCATTCGAAGAAATCTTTGCATATGATCCATATCGATATTGCACCCGTCAAGAATCAGATTTAGCTGCTGCGAAATAGATATATATGTAAAAGAAAGGCGGCAATACACGGTCTGTATGAATACTATCGGCCACACACACGTGTATATATAAGAAAATAATGTGCTGAGAATCATCATTTAGATAGGAACTATAGAAACTCCCATCAATATATATATATATATATATATATATATATATACACTATCGCTAGTCCTGCATGCGTCACATTTTGCCCAATACAACTCATGCTTGAATTAAAAAGTAATTTATTTTCTTGAACGTGTGGGTGACTTTTTTTTTAAGCAAGCAATAAATCTTTAGTAATAATTGGATGATGGGTGACTCTCGTAGTGGGTGGATGAATTTTAACCACTTAAAAACTATAGTTATATCATAACTGGAATATAGGCAAGTCATGTATCAATTTTCTGAGTGTTACGCATGTCCGTAACTCGCGTGTATCTCATGGAAGGAGCCTATTTTTTGGGAGCGGGCAAGTTGCGTGTTGTGAAAATAAACAGCAAATATGTACTATAGTATCACAATTTGCAAGAATCATGTGATTGAGCATAGAAATTCTAGATGGGGCTAATTCTAATTTGGTACCTGGGAGACTATTTGGTAGTAGCATTGGACTACAACTATCTCGACATAAATATTTGTTGTAATTATTAGGTTTATTCAATATTTAAAAACACTAAATTAATTCTGTATACAACTAAGTTTTTGGCCTACATAATAAAAGTGGTATCGACTATGATGAACTTCTTCTTCTCCCACGTTTCTAAAGGTTGTTGGATGCGTTATGTAGGGTTTGGATACTACTTTGTCTTTTTCTAACTAAGCAAGCTGATTGATTGATCAAAACCAAGTGCTACTTCGGTTTGGATTGTGATTTGGTTACAACAAAAAATATTAATACAGTTTTTCAGTCAAATTAAATCAATTTAAAATGAAGAAACTTTGGACTAAACCGAACTGTCATCCTAGAGAGAGAGAATTTAAATTTAGTTAATTTGACTGAGAAAGGAAGGGGAGTAGGGGGAGGGGGTATTTTGAATTTGATAATTAATTTGGTTGAGAGAGAGAAGAAAGGGTAATTTTTAAATTTAGTTAATTTGGTTGATGTTTGGTTAAAATCAAACTAATTCAATATAATTTAGTTTGTTTGCTTTGGCTAATGTTTTATTTTTTAAATTTTATTCGATACCAAACAAAGAAGTTTTGGTTTGTATATTTGGGTTTGCAGTTAGATTTTATTTTAACCAAATTGACCTAATGATTAGCTCGAGGGACATGGATATAAACTAGGATAAATAATAAAATTTTAGATAGCTGAATGCCCTCCTGTTGCAAAGAAAATAATTAATACGGTTTTCTCATAATATTTTTTCAGATTTTGAGATTTTTCGTGAATTATAATTATAACCTGTTTTTCCATTTGTGAAGAAGAGTTATACTTGTAAAGAACATCTTCAACTCTATTCCCATGTAAGGTTGGTATTTTGTTATACCTAAATTTTCTTCATTAAACCGTGCAAGTATTTTTGAGGATACAATCAGAAAAAAGGGGATTATAATGAAATTTAGCATAAGCAATGAACCCATTATTCAAATCAATCGAGGTTCCAGAATTAGATTTTGGCCATTCTGAAAGATTGATCACCTAGAAAGTTTCTTTTTCATGAATACAATAATTGTTAATAAAAGATTCATAAATGTGCTTATTGAACATCAATTTATGAAAACAAGGCTTCTAATTAGCACTTGCAACCGGTGCTCCAACAGCAATAAGATAAGTTCTACGTTCGCATTCTCTTGTTATCATAAATTTTTTAAGTGTTTTTTTTTTATTTAGGAGGGTCGGCCTACGAGAAAGAAGAATAAAAAAATCACATTTATTTTCTGGTACGAAACATTATGGGCTTGGCCATACAAAGAAGGGCCCGGCACGGCCAATTGGCTAAACTGGACCGGGTCCAGTTAATGGGCTGCTACCGGCCACGCTTTGACCCATTTGGGCCTGGGCTGGGCTCCTGGATATTGGGCCGGCCCAATTGCCATGCCAAAAGTTGATGGATCAATATTTGGTAGCTAGCTGCCCATTTTTGCCACTTGCTTTAAGCATGAAAGCTTCAAATTTGGGACAGGAACTGCTATTGGTCGGTGAACGTCTTACTTGCGTTATATCATGAAATTCTTTTTAGAGGTCCAGGCTGTGACGGCAAAAGTTTAACAAAAAAAGGAAAACCATTTGGCTTCTCCGACCAAACTCCCTCCGTATTTAACCTAGCGTCAATAATTCAAATGAGGAAAAAGGTTTATTTATATATATGTATTGTATTATATGCATATATACTACAACGCTAATCCACAGATTCCAAACCAGTAAGGCGTAGAAAGCAAAACTATTAGTTTAAACCTCGCAATTGAAAAGGGAGAGAATAAAGAAGAGCAGTTGACAACGGCAGCGGATGGGCGGTGCATGCTTCCCCGGTTGACCAGCTTCGAAAGCAAACGAAGCAATCACCATTTACACGCTCGCCGAGTTTCGGTAATGCATTAACGGCAAAGAAGTAATAAAGCCTCGCAGCTCTTGAATTTATCTCATTCTTGATTTGAGATCTGTTGCATATTAATCTCCAACAAAACAAGTTAAGATTGATTTTCTTGGTTTTTTTCCATTTTATGTGGAAGTCTACTTTGCTCATCTCTTTTCCTGGAAAACTGCCAATTGACAGCCCAAATTAAGTTGGTCCTTGCAAACTTTCGTGTTAAAAATTTGCTCATTGTCAAAAGTAGCCGTTGCCGCGCTCCTCTTGTCAAAAGAATTTTCTTTTTTTTTGTTTAGAGGATAAAACCCTATTAACAAGAAACCCGTGTAGTGTTAGAACCGGTCGTTCCCAGATCAGCAAGTCATTCATTGTTCTACCTCCCCATTTGATCCGTGTCTTCCTCCTCTTTTAATCTTTCTCCTTGGTCTAACCAAACCGACCAGCTCCTCGGTGCAGTTCCACCAACTCAACACTTCATTCCTAGCTCAAAAACAGCTCTCCCATGGTTTTCTGCATGAATTCCCCTGTACCTAAGCAGCAGCTCCGAGTTCCATTGCTCAGAAAATCAATGGCGAGCGACGACTCAGACGAGAGCTCCACATTCCAGACCTTGCTCCTGATCAACGACCCGTTTGCCATCTTCCCCTCCAATGGTTCTCACCGGTCGCTGGCAGTCCTGTCCGGGCATGTTGGAACCGTCTCTTCCCTGGCACTGTGCGGCGAGTTCGTCTTGAGTGCATCCCAGGGTAAGGACATCATTGTATGGCAGCAACCCGATCTTCGTCTCTTTGCCAAGTTCGGGCAAGGAGATGGGTCTGTCAAGGCATTGGTCACCGTCGGGAACAGGGTCTTCACCGCGCACCAGGACGGCAAGATCAGGGTGTGGAAGGTGTCGAGGAGCTCAGAGAACTTATTCCGGCTCTCGGCCACCTTGCCCACCACCAAGGACTACCTCGGCAACTTCATGAAGCAGAGCAACTACGTGCAAACCAGGAGGAACCACCGCTGCCTCTGGATCGAGCACGCCGACAGCATCTCCTGCTTGGCCGTCTGCAATGGCTTCGTCTACTCGGGCTCATGGGACAAGACCCTCAAAGTGTGGAGAATCTCCGACTTGAAGTGTCTGGAGTCGATTCGAGCGCACGACGATGCAATCAACGCCTTGCAGACGCACAAAGGTGTGGTTTACTCGGCCTCTGCAGACGGGAAGATAAAGGTGTGGGGGAAGGTTGGTCTATCCGGCCGCCACTCTCTGATGGCAATGTTGGAAGGTCACCGGGATGTTGCCATGAATGCTCTTGTGGTGTGCGAGGAGGGAAGGCTTGTATACGGTGGGGGGTCAGATGGTCGTTTGCAGGGATGGGGAGGGGCCGAAGGACTTGAGAAGTGGAAGCTGGTCTGTGATGTGAGAGCCCATGACATGGCTGTTCTGTGTTTGGCCATGGCAGGGGAGTATGTGTGCAGTGGATCAGCAGATAAGAGCATTGGAGTGTGGAGAAGGGAGACGGGTGGTGCATTGTGCAAAGTTTTGGTTATGAGGGGGCATCAAGGCCCTGTTAAGTGCTTGCAAGCTTCACATCACATGGTTGGGGGTGGGTTCCTGCTCTACAGTGGTGGGCTTGATAGGAGCTTAAGGGTTTGGTGGATTCCCAAGGAAACTCGTTTACACGGATCGAAGAAGATGAAGTCCTTGGTGTTTTGATGAGTGAGTATTCTTACTTCTTCGAATTGATTGTGGGGACTTTGGTTTGAGGTTTGGTTTTGGTTTTGGCTTGCAGTTCGTTTGTACTTTGTATTGTAGAGGGAAGTGATATACAAGATATTGACACACGGATACTATTCTTTCTAGTGTATACAGTAAGACGAAAGGAAAACAGTCTGATGTTCTTGGCGTGTGGATTCTCAGTTGCAGAGGAGGTTGTTGTTTTGAAACTCTTATGCTCACATTGCGCATTTGGCAGCTCACTTGGTTTTATTTGCCGAGACAATTGTCTAGAAATATTACATATTTGTGGTGTCGTTTTTTTATACCAAACATAAATTAGATTATCTGGAGTCTTATGGTTTCAAACGAAACAGAATTAGGAAGCTGGTCGTATTTGGAGAAGTCTTATGCTTGCTGGATTAGATAAACTCTTATGCTTGCTGGATTCTCTGCTCTATAGTGGTTTTCCAGCCTGCGTTGTATTATGTGTATTGATTAATCTTCTTTTTGTCATGAAATGCTGTAAGGTTTATCATCAATAGCATTACCAACAAACGCGGAAAAGTCTAGTATTCTGTTGAAAACGTGCTCAACTGGAAAACAAGCTACTTCATGTAAGCAATTTTTTTTCAATTAGATGCCCACAGTCCTTAATTTTCGGATGAATAGTCATGTTTTTCTTTTTCCTTTTTTTTAAAGAGCAAGCTCATAACAAGCTAACCATTTCATCACACTTTCTTGCCGCGGCAATGCCACCCCTGAATTAGACAAGACTTACAAAATGTCAATCTAATCCTAATATATCAGCTGCTAGTTTTACATTCAAGTTTTTTTTTCAACCTCAATTTATATATCCTAATAATAGATAGAAGACTTAGACTTATTTAATACTTTTTTCAAAGAAAGAATTATTATTAAACTAAAAGCTTGAAAGTGCAAAAGCTAGAAAGACCAGCTCTTTGTTTGACAAGCGAGTGTCTATGAGCAATATTACATAGCTCAAGTAGCTACCAGTTTTGATAAAAACCAATGTGTTCTCTCCCCAGCTTTATTGTCGTTAGAATTTCATAACCACCTATTGAAGCGTACTCTGTTATCATTATCATTCATTTATTCATTCATTCATCCAAAATGGCATTCTACGGGCCTACACTCCACCTCCTTGGACTTCATCTACAGACTTCAATACCTCCTCCGACTAAACTGTCGGGCATAGTAACCCGCGAGTACATATTTCTAAAACGAATCCAGACGTTGATGATTCAATTGAAGATTCATGTCTCTTCAACTGTGGTAATAGCTTGAAAATTTGCAAACCCTGATCTGAAAACCGGTGAACAAGAATTGCACGCTTCCATATCTACTCGCAAACCACCATCAAATGCTTAGCTTACATCGTCACCAAAACAAAACGGGACTGCTACTTAACACTTAATACTTAACAGTTAATCATCAACCCAGGGCAAAGTTGATGATCAAACAACGTTTATGGTTGTAATAAACTGGAATCCTAACCTAATCGACGTGAATAATGACACACTCAACCGCATTGCATTAGATTCCATAATAATCAACTGGGAATTCAATTAGGAGAGAACAAAAGAAGGACGCACATCGATCTACAAGAAATGAACTGAAAAAGTAAACAACATCTGAAATGTCTAATCAAGCACACACCATTAACAAGTTTTCAACAACAGACGAACTCGTGGTTTCAACCATGATTACCTAACCCAGTCACGTTGTCTGTATCGGTACTGCTACCGGTGCCGGGGCCGGCGCCGGCACAGGCACGGGCGCCTTCTTCGGCCGACCGCGCGGCCGCTTCTCCGACGACGGCGGCCCGCCCTCCTTCTTTGGCCTGCCCCGCGGCCTTTCTCCTTCTTATCCGCCGCCGCTTTCGCACCGTCTGGCTTCACCTTCTTCGGCCTGCCCCGCACCTTCGGTGGCGTGGCGTCCGGCGAAGTCGCCAACGGCAACACAATCGCCGCCGGAGCCGCTGCAGTAGCCGAGACCCCGTCCGCCTTCGCCTTCTTAGGCGGCCGCCCGCGCGGCCTCGCCGCGACAGCGAGCGGGGCCTTTCTCGGCCGCCCCACCTTGGGCTTTCTTGGCGCCTCCTTGGGCGCGTTGGGATCCTTCCGCGGGCGGCCGCGTCCCCTCTTCACCAAGACGGCATCGCCGGCGACGGGGGGTTTGGGCTTGGGGGCGGCCGGGCCCGCGCTTGGGGGCGTCGGTTTTGGTCGATGCCTTCTTGGGGAGCTTGTAGGAGTGCTTCACCATTTGGAGGACGCCCTTCTTCTTCAGGCGGCGGAGGTGGTGGACGAGCAGCGCGGCGTGCGAGTGGGGGAGGTTGGAGAAAGTGGCGTCGATGTACTTGGCGATGGCCCTGCTGCTCGACCCTTTGCGCTCGTTGAGAGCGACGATAGCCTTGATTATCATCTTCAACAACAAAAACAACTACAACTATAAAAAAGCAGCAAAATCATCCAGCCATAGACAGAGATCAAAAAGGGATGGGGGCGTACCTGCTCGTAGGGAGGGTGGCTGGGGGCGGGGGCCTTGGGCTTGGGGTCCGGCGGTGGTAGCTCGGCGGCCATGTCTGCGACCACCAACGAGGAGGATGCCCGGCGGAGAGAGGAGAGGAGAGGAGGAAGAGATTTTGAGAGTTGAAAAAGAAATGGGATTTTTTTTCCTTTTTTTACGAAGGAGGGGATCCGAGGGCTGCGAGTGTAGGGTGGAGGAGTTATCCAACGGCTGGTGTTGTCATCTACAAGAAGGTGCGGATCGGTTACGTGGACTTCTCTGTCCTTATCGGACAACCGGTGGACGGCAATATGGCGCCCAAGTTTGATCCTATCCTTTTTGTCTAGTGTGTGTAGAAATTTTTTTTTATATTTTATTTAAATATATTTTCCTCTGATTTTTCTTTTTTTTTGTTATTAAAATAGGGGTGCCCCTTGGTTTAAATAAATAAATAAATATATATATATATATATATATAAATTTAAGAAGATTTTATTACAATTTTTTAATAATTATAAAATAAAAACTCATAAAATAACATTTAAACGTTACAATTATTAAGTTAAGTTTACTAATTCCAGTAGTTGGAAAAAATTACAAAAAATTCCTCTATTTTTTATTATTACCTAATGTTATGAGAAAATTTTTTAAGGATGGTCTGGTTAGGGTGGTACAGCTTGATCCAAACAAGAAGGCATGAGCACAACACAAGCACACCTATTTTTTGTTACGAATGTTTTGTGAAAAATTTTTTAAGGGTGGTCTCATCACTAAATATTTTGTCAACACTATTAAATATGCTTTTAGCTGCTATAATTATAATTTTATCCTTTTCTAACGAAGAAATTTAAAATAGTACAACCAAAAGCCCTATATACTACATTCTCCAACACTAATTTATTTTATATTATAAATTCAAACTTTAACCATTTTTTTGTTTTTTTAATAACGAATTGAGTTTTCGGTGACAACTATTGTTTTTTAATATAATTAGATTTTCCGGCCATGTCTTAGAGCTTAACTTTGTCATTGATTACAAAGATAGATCGGGTGCAGGTTTTGAGCCAATCTCTTAGAAGATATATAATTATTATCATTAAAGCTACAAAACTTGTTCGGCAATTGATGTAATATAAAGTGTTAGAGGTACTTTTAAAAAATATTTACAAAAAATTATATAACAAAAAATAAAGGTTAATATTTAATCCCTTATTTTTTGCCATATGGTTGAAAAAAATTGTCTTAATAATAGTAACTGCCAAATATCATTTTATGAATGCTGCAATTTGTTAGAATTGTAAAAAAAATGTGACAAAAATTTCTTACAATTTTACATAAAATTTACAACCAAATACCCTACAAGATCTTATAAGGCCCTTATTAGTTGTAGCCTGGAGGATGCTATCGCCTGTTATTTGATAAATTTAAAATTGTCATTAAAGGCATTAAATGAGCAGGGAAATTGTATTCCCCTTGAGTCTTATATTAGCTAGAAGATGTTATAGTAAACATAGGGCAGTTAATTGAGCGAGCAAGTCGAGCTCAGAATATACTTGAACTCAACTCGAATAGCTCAAAATTCAGTTGAATTTGACTTGAGATTGAACGAGTTTTAATCATATATGCTCAAAATCGACTTTAATATTTTTATGTTATTCGAGTTCGAGTCAAACTCGAATACATTTAAACTGATTAATTTTGCCGAACTCGAAACCAGCTTGTTCGGAAGCTCGAAACTAGTTCGTTCGAGAGTTTGAAACCAGTTCGATGATAAGGTCAAAAGTAACTTGATTTACTCAATTAACAGCCTTTTATTTATAATTTTTCCCCTTTTCTTAAGGTGGAAGAAATTATTAATAATAAAATGCATATCCAACAAAAAATAATATTAAATAATATGGTGAGCGTAGATTGAACATGCAACCTTCAATTCTTCTATCTAAGACTCTCCCAACTGTGCTATAATGCTACTTTTATATTTTATTATATATAAATAAATATAACTAGTTACAATGAAACTTATTTATATATATATATATATTATTATAATTATTATCTTAGTCAGGGCCAGATAATATTTCTTTCTCAAACTTTAATCAGGATCATTCGATTACAAGGGCGACTCAAATTTGATAAAAAAATATAAAATATAAAATAAAACACCCCACCACCACCATTCTTTAATACATAGTCAATAATAATATTTATTAATGATTTTAAATGTATTTTGATTAGACAAGTGATATTGTGTATATTATTATATTATATTATCGAGTCGAGTTATAAGTCGATTTAAAGTCAAATTCGAGTTATAACTGAGTTGAGTCGAGTCGAATACTACCTTACTCAAATTCGAATTGTAAGATTTGAGTTTGAGTTTAAGTATTTAAATATCAATTTTCAAGTCGAGTCGAACCAAACCAAACCGAACACCAAATACTTACGAGCTGGCCGTTCAATTAGCAGCCTTAAATAGATGTAACAAGCCACTCATCTTCAATGCAAAATTTATACGTTATAACTAAGGCTACAAAATGCAATAAGGTGATAACCTCAAGTTACCGTATTGTCTAAGTGAGGATAATATAATCACAAATATGGGTGGTAACGGACTAATATAGACACAACTTAGAAGCATCCACAAGTCCACTAATTTTAAAAGTGCCAATGCCACCATGTCCACTTAGATATTTTTCACTAATGTCCATATGGAAATCACTACGGACAAATGGCTTAATGGACAAACTAGCTGACAATAAAGTAAAAAAATATTTTTATAAATATAGAATCACAATTATTAATGGGATTTCTATTCATATTAATTATATTAATGGGATTTTCACATATAATCAATTACAAATTTAGACAAATTATCCAAATTGTGAAAGTGATATATGTGATTAATAACAAATATAAGAAAAATCATTGACAAATTTTTCATTAATTTATCTTTTTTATCAATTATTAATAGATATGGACACTCGTAGACACGACATGCAGATGTCTATCACCATGTTCAATAATCATCTTGATAAAAAAATATGTCCAAAGCTATATCCACGTTCGTACGGCACATTTAAAATGACCATTAACCTATTTACATAGATGGACATGACATGGATTGACTAACAAACAAATGGCGTCCACTACAAGCGACGACCGCATCCGCAATCGCATCCGTAACTGCATTCGAGTCCATATATAAAATACGGACTGTCAGCAGGGCCGTTGGATACTTTTGTAGACATTAAAATAATGTCCATAAAAAATATGGACACTTGTGGATCTGTGTCTCCAAACACATACGAACACATACGTAACATGTTAAATTCAAAATTAAAATAATTTATTCTTGTCTAATATTATTTTTTTTAAAATTAATAATATTCATTTGTCTTACATAGATTGAAAAATTGTCATTTTGTACATTACAATTGCCTAAATTATAAATACATATAACTTTTATTATAAATATTAGTTGTATAACACCCTATTTTGGTTCACCTGTGAACTAACCCAAGAATATTATCGGCAATCGAATCATTCATTAATTTACTTGATTCAGTTAAACTAACTTGAATCTACCCTCGTTGTCTCAAGATGTTAATGCAACATGTAAAACATGGATGTGATACTTGTATTCTAATGTTATATTATATTTATGTTATGATATGCAAATAAGTATACAAACAAATCAAATAAATGAAAAGTTTAAAAGAAATATCTATTTTTAAAATAAAACAGACAGAGTCTCTCCTAAAAATATAATAAGGTCACCCTTTTAAAAATAAGCAATATAAATTTATAATAATAAACATAAAAAACACAGTCTAAATATAGCATTTTCCTCACATTTCCAGTTGTCCTTACTTTCCTCGTTATATGAACTGAGTCTAAACTCCATTGCTCACATGTTCATTTTCCATTCAATATTTTCATTCACGTGCAAAATATTTACAATAGTTTGTAGAATATCATTTAAATTTCATCATCCACACAGTTCAAAACGCATCATCATCACCAATTACACTCGATAGGTACATGAGTGTGCAATTTTAGTGATATTCCTTTGCAGTCTCTGACAGCGCTCATTCTTCGCAGTTCTCATCTACATAGATAATAAAAAGATGTCAATAAGGAGTATTACCAGTTCAAAAATTACTAATAACAAACTAACACAGGAGAGTTGCCCTTCCTTTTGAATGAAAATATCATTACTCTTCCTCATATAACTCTCATAAGAGCAATAACTATGAGTTGTCAACCTCGTATAATAGCATCCCCTTTCTCATCCTCATTTATTGACCACTTTAAATTATCCTTGAGCGGGAAAATCATTCTCTTTTTTTTTCAGCCCTCTAGATTTTCTGTATCACTCTTAAGCCTAAATACAAAGGCCGAGTACTCTCAGGCATGTACCTTTAGTACTCTTTAAAACCATAACTCTAGACATGCGCTGCATAGCAATACTTATAAACATGCACACTTCTCCAGGTTTGAGGAACTCAAAGGTGGAATTATTAGGATCCTTTGAGAATGAAATGGACGCTCACTAATTCTGGAGCCCATTTTGATGAACACACGTCATATCTCAAGATGCAGCCGTCAGTTTTCCCTTGTCTCATATCTCATTGAAAACATAAAAAAGTGCATGTTTATAGGCCTGGGTAGGGATTTCAATATAATAGGTCTGAAGGCATCGTGAGCTGGATCTTAGTTTTTGAAAACAAATTCAAAGGATCTCATTAAAATTCAAGGGATCTCATCATTGAGGGTTATTAATCCAAAAATTTCATACGACTAAATGACCCATGTGGAGTATGATATAATAAATCCACCACTTGACACGCCCACTTACCTGTTAAAAACACAACAGAGTATAGAAATCAAACCAGAAGTGATTTCCCTGGTAGAAGCTCTAATTGTGTTCATGCGCCTAGGCGACGAACTCCTACTCCATACTGACACATCAAATTAAAAACTAACGCCCGCTTATGATGCATTTACACATCTAAAGCACACACACATCAAGACACACTCACATCAATCATCATCAATCCACATAAGATTTCCTATGCTACGTTGCATTAGATTACGATAATTACTTAGTTTACCAAATTAGTTCCTTAGCATTTGTTTTAATACACTTCAACCAAGCAGTTCATATTTTTATTTATAATAAAAATATCTAACACATCAATTCATTAATCCTAGCATGTTGTGTTAATAATTATCACCTTTAAGTAATTAAGTTGGAGTTAATTATAAGTCACGTCGTTAGCTTGTCTGATCGGGCCTCAGCCCACCTCGATGGTGACGCTGGGTAGAGGGAAATGATTGGGGGTCGAAGGGGGTGGTGATTGTGGCACAGTGGTGGCGGAGCGTGGTAGAACGGCATCAGGAAGGGCGGTGCTAGGGTGTGGTTTTGTGGGTCGTGGAGACTAGGTAGCGACCGAGATGGCTAGGGGCAACATGACGACGACACAACAGAGCTCAACAGCGTCGATCGGAGGCAGTGCGATGGTCGGAAGGGTCATCAATGACATGAATCGGGGAGGTGTCGGCAACAATTGGGATTTGGAGGAGAAAGTGTCTAGGTGAAGTTCAATGGCAGTTTTGTGAATAAAACTTGACTCTATTCTGAAATAAAAAATAATAACTAACTCATAATAAATCCTTAAAAAATCCAAAAAATTAGGGAAAAATCCTATAAAACATAACACACACCGTAAAATTACAATGACATTTTCTATAACTAATAACCAATCCAAACTACATATAATGCGTCTTAATGCATTATTCGACCTAAAAATAATTCTACGATCAAATACATAAAAATATATATACTTCATACTGTCATTGTAACACCCCCGGTTTGGCTCACCACGTGAACCGACCCGAAAATGTCACCGGCGACCGAACCGTTCGCTAATCTACTGGGTTCGGTTAAGCCGACCCGGATCTGCCCTCGGTGTCTCAAGATGGAGATGCAAACATGAAATGCATGGATGGGATGCGTGGGTTCTAACGTAGTCCTACATGCATGCTATGATGTGCAAGCAAAACAAAACCATGCAACGGCAAGAAAATTTTAATTAAAAATTATCCACAACAAGGGTATATAAATATTTTATCAAAATACGATAAAACATGATAATCTACCGTAGCATTCATCATTATCTCTTTCGTTTCAATTGAACCGAGCCTGAACTCCAAACTCACTACTCATTCACATTTATCCATTCATTTCATATCAAGCAATTTATCTAAACAAACACATCAAAATTATCATTCACGTAGCAATAACACACCGTCATTATAGGTTACACGCGGCAGGTACATGTGTGCGCGGTTCCGTGCTGCTCCTCCGCAGTCCCGACAGCTTTCATCCCTCGCATTTCTCACCTACATATATATAGAAAACCGTCAGTAACGAGTGTTACCGGCCCGGAAAATAACTAATATCAATCTGGCACAGGAGAGCAAACTCTCCTATTGAATGAAAACCATATACTTCCTCAAGAACTCTCATCAGGGCACATACGGGAGCCGTCGCCCTCGGGTCGACAGCGTCCCCTATCTTTCACATTCTCATACCTCGGCCATTTCTCTATCGCTTCTCGCATCAAATCTCATTCCTTTCCGCCCTCTGCACCTTCCATATTACTCCTGGCCTTGAGCACGAAGGCCGAGTACTCTCAGGCAGTCGCCTTCAGTACCCTTTGAAACCACAAGTCTAGACATGCGCTGCAATGCAGTACCCGTGAACCTCCACACTTCTCCGGGTTTGAGGAACTCAAAGGTGGAGTTGTCAGGATCCCTCGGGAATGAAACGGCCCGCACACCATTCCAGAGCCCACTATCGACACACACGTGCCCGCTCGCGTAGCACGGTAGTCGGATTTCCCTCATTCAATCTCTCACAAAAACGCGAAAACTATACATATATATAGGTCTGGGTTGGGATTTATACAATAGGCCCAGAAGGCAACGTGAGCTGGATCTGAAGTTCGAAAACAAACTCGAGGGATCTCATCCTCGAGGGTTATTAATCCGGAAAATTGTTGGCTAAATGGCCCGAGTTAAGTGGGATCCGATAAAACGCCACTTAACTCGTCCCTGCATATAATAAATCAAATACACAAGAGAATAGCGTAAAACAGAGAACGAGTCCTAAACGGACCTGGTAGAAGCTCCAAACGGGTCCACGCACCTAGGCGGCGAGCTCCTACACCGTACCTACACAATCAAGCTAAAAACTAACGCCCGCATGATGAATCACACATCCTATAGCATGCACACACACTCAACACAATCACGCATCAATCAACACACATCAACCTATATCAATTCTAGCAAGCCTACTTAGGCTAATCTGCATTAGAATCATGATCATTACCTAGTTACCCTAATTTATTTCTTAGCCTCCATTTTTAACACCACTCAATCAAACAAATTTCATATTTTATCCTTAATCAAATCTACATTTATATATATTATTATAACATACAATTCACCAATCCTAGCATGCAATTCCTAATGATCAATACTTTCAAATAATTAAATTAAAATAAATTATACCTCACGCCGTCGAAAATTGGCGACGGCTAGAGTTTTCCGAACTTCGTGCGCCCAGAAACTTCGAATTCGACACCTCATGCGGCGTCCGAAGTTCGATCAGATTGGACCATGTGCGGTTCGGCGGATCGATCCGGCGAATTTCCCGACGAATCCAGCTCTTCCGGCGGTTTCGGTGGTTTATCGGCGAGTGTCGGCGGTTTTCCGGCGGATTCCGGCAGTTTCACGGGTACGATTCGGGGGCCAGGGCAACCGGGGGTCTATCGAGCACCAGCTTCGACCGAGCTTGGTCCAATGGCGGTGTGATGGCATGCGTCGCCCGGGGCGGTGATGGCCGTCGGCGGCAGTGTCGAAAATGGGTGGCGGCGGCGGTGTGCTCCGATCGGGGCTGCGGCCGGCCTCGACGGCGGTCGGGATGATGGGGGAAATGTCGGCGGCGGCAGGGGGGGTGGTCGTCGGGGTCCACTGACTGCGATGGTGCGGCCCGGACGGCGAGCGGAATCAAAGCTCGAAGTGGCGACGGCCGAGAACGAAGCTTCACGGAGTAACGCGGCGGCCCGCTGGCAGGCGATCCTCTGGCCGAGGTTGGTTGTGGCGGCGTCGATCGGCGGTGGCGGCGGCGGCGGCAGCACACAATAGTGGCGGTGAGGGTTTGGGTGAAGAAGGGTCGGGAGGGAGAAAAATACCCTTAATGGCAGTTTTCGTGATTAAGTGATGGACTGGGTTCCTACTCGGGTCAAAATAGAAAACTGGTTGGTAATAAATTCTAAAAAAAAATCATGAAAAATATGGAAGGGTTCAGCAAAATAAAACAAACACAACAACATCCAAATGGTATGCTACTATGACTCAATAACCCACGCGAATGTGATCCAACGCGGATCCTAACGCATTACTGATGATGCCTAAAACTGTTTCTCACAGATCAAACATGTAAAAAGAAAATACTGCATGCTTTCGTATATTACTGATGACTTTCATTTCTCACCATCGTCTCGATGTGCGTCAGTCATGTATTCAGGGTGCACCATGACCCTCATCGCTCGTAACTCACGGCTGCAGCCTCGACTCAGCACAGCGGTTCATGAAACTGAACTGAACTCGAGACTCAGCGGTTTGAACCGACTGGTTCAGGTGACTGTGGTAGCCCTGACTCCGAGGTCCACGGGTTTTGCAGGCATCATACTGTGGTAACTCATTTTTCATTATCTTTCTAACATTATCATCATATAATCAAATATACTTATCCTACATCACTCATAACTTACAACTGGCCTCAACTCAGCACGCGGTTCATGAAACTAACTCGACTCGAACCGATGGTTGAATTGACTAGTTCACTAATAAAAACTCTCACTTGAGTCATGGGTTTTACAAAATGTGTAGTAAGAAATGGATGAAATTTTTAACTCAAGATTTTTGTGAGATCCTTCAACTTAGTATCATATTTAATATCTATTAGGGTAACATCTATTTTATAAGTGCAATTTAATTAATTATTTTTAAAAAGATGACTTAAGACTCATTATGCACACTTAAACCGGGTCATTTACAAATAATATTAGAACAACCTAGTTTTGTGTTAGATAGTAGGCTAAATTGAGATGTTGGCTAGGCTACTAATGACGGGCCAGAGAATGATGTGGGTTGGGGCTGGCAACAGGTTAAGTGTAAAAATTTCAAGAACAAAATTTTTTATGGTAAGTGGATTGTAAAATCCCTTAACTTAGTCTTATATCTAATTCTTACCAGGTAAGATCTTGTTTATAAGTGAGAATGAATTATAGATCTTCAACTTTGGTTAACCATTTTTAAAGAGATAACTCAGGCCCATTATATTATATTTTGGGCCGAGTTATATTTTTAAATATTAACTTTTTAGATAATTAAGAATGTCTTGATTTACTACTTGATTTAGAAATTTTGAGTATAATGAAAGAGAAGAGGTGCATCTTTGGCTTATAATAGAAAAAATAAAAATTATGCAAATTATATTCATTTAAAACAAATGGTTTAAACTTTTACTTTAGTAGAACACATCTCTTTCTATTTATTTTTTGAGTTTGAATTCTTATTATTTTATGTTAATTTTATGGTTTATATTAGTTTATATGACATTTGTATTTGTGTTCATGTTAGACCGTGTATGCAAAAAATTGCCGGCGAACACGGCAGTGTCCACAAAAAAATTGTGGATATGGACATTGATGGTGTCCATGATAATTTTGCGGACAGACAAAAAAATGTCGGCATCCATAGACACTAGGCAAGCTATGGTTGTAACACATGGAAAAAATTTTAATTGATCATTCATCCATAAAATTTGGGTTTTACAGTCAAGCCTTACAGCTCATTGTCATCAAATTTACTTACAGCTTTTAAGGTTGGAGGACCAAATTAGGTGGCAATATACAAGCCTTCAAAAAAATTTTCATTACCCTGTTGAGTGATGACTATCACTCTACAATGTAATTGTGGTTTCACAATCAAGTCTAACACAGTAAGATTTACAGTTGATTTCATCCTCGTGAAAACTAATTTACAGCTGGTTTGGTTTCAATTCATGGGCGGGAGCACATTAAGAATATACTTCATGTGATTTTTCTTTTTATAAGAAGGCATATTAATGTTAGGAACAACATGCCTTCTAGAATTTATTTCACATTTAGTTACTTTCTTCATGATTTTTTAGGAAGGATTTTTTTATTAGGTCACTATTAACAATATAAATAGTACCTGCAATATCAATGAAAACACATTTTCATGAATTGAATTAGTTAATTCCCTCTTTGTGATTCAGCTAAATTTCTCCTCTTCCATCTATGATTACTCCCTTTGTATAATTCTCCTCAAGTAAACCATCCATCAAAAAGAAAAATTTTGAAACTGATAAATGAACACATGACCATCTTATCTTTATTGTAGCTCAGTTGCAGGTTGAAGTTTGCACATCATACCGAAGTTCTGTCTTTACAACTAAAAGAGAGAAACAGCCAATGGTGCACAGATCTAGCCAAAAATATTTAAAGGCTAGAGATGTGAACTCAGGCTCATCCATCCATCCCAGCTTCACTCCCAATTATATGTTACAGAAAGTTCATCACTTACTATTGAAATGAGGGGTGAAGATTCTAATGACCTCCTCATATGCTGGTCGTTTGTAGTCTACAGCCTGCATCAAAGACTTGTGAACTTCTGTAGGTCTTGTTACAAAGCTTAGGATGGAAAATGTGAGTAAAGAAATATAGTGGCTCTGAGACTGAGTTTTTATGTCTTGAGAGGTATATTTACATGTCATAGTGTTTTGTAGTCATAAATAACATTTTGGTCCTAGTGTAATTTTTTTTTCTTCCTACAGTGTAATTATGATCAAAGACTACCTGCTCTGTGACTTCGTTTTGAGGTGTCCATTTCCACTCGGAGAATTCAGTGCCTATGCTAGCAGTGGCCAAGTTGATCTCGCTGTCTTCACTTGTGAATCTGATGAGAAACCTGTTGGTGAAATATCAAAAGTCACATGGAAGACAGAAGACCGAAGACCTAAAACAAAATTCTGTTCCAGAACGTGAATCATTCACCTGTCACTTCAAGCATCTGTTACAAAATAACTATTGGAAAAGCTAAGGGTATGTTATTGCTTACTGTCCTCTCGCGAATTGTTATATTACGCAGGCAAATCGGTTGAAATGAATAAGAGACGATTAAAGTGTAAATAGATAAGTATACCTAAAACGAACATGAAAAGCAATTTTATTAATTAAATTACAAGTGATTTAAAGTATCCAATTGGTAATTGGCACCCCCAATTTTTACGCAGGCAGAAGCAAAGCATATGTCACTAGTTTCATAATCCTTATAACAGTTTGTAGATTTATTTTAAAAAAGCTTGGAGACCTTCAGCTAGGGTTCATAGATGATGCAAATTTGATGGGAACACTTAAATTTTTTTTTAACATTTGCCCAAACAAAAGTGCATATTTGTATTTAACAACAGATATTATGTACAAATGTGTGGAATGACACAATAGGATCCATAAATTTTGGATGGTACTTATTTTTAAAGCTCAAGTTGTTAAGAAAGGAACAATTAAATATTTACTTTAGCACTCTCTCTTACGTACAAACAAACTTTAAAGGCTTAGCATATAAATAAATACGGGGTAAATAGTCCATCAAACATAACATGAGATAAATTAATATTTCTCTGAACATATATCGCTAACAAGATTCAAACCTTAGATATCTTGTCTTAAAAGCTTGAGCTTTTAAGAAAGAGAACTACTAAATATTTTCTTCATTAGGATTTATTTCATTCATAGAACAAGATTCAAACCTTAGATATCTTGTCTTAAAAGCTTGAGCTTTTAAGAAAGAGAACTACTAAATATTTTCTTCATTAGGATTTATTTCATTCATAGATAAAGTACACCTCACCATTTCTGTGCCTGGTCATGCCATTCTCCTCGCCACATGTGATTTACTTTTGCTTTTACAGCAGGAGGGAAGTCATAAGTGACCCAGTAAGGAACCTGATCACATGAAAAATTGGATGGCATTGGCACTAACTACCTTTAACATTGAATAGTAGATAATTTCATAAATAAAAGCGAATAACTATTAGAATAATAGACCATTTCTAATCATTTTGAGTTTTATTTCAGATGAATCTATGTGTCAAAATTACATCATACCTCGGCAATAATGTCTGCTGATACAATCCCTGTTTTGTCACTTAGAATTCTGAAAGCTGCTGATTTCGGTTCCTCTCCGTCATCAACACCTCCCTGCATAAAGTGAAAAATTGTTTGGCAATCGGTATCTTATATTTACATCTTCATGTTTTAGATGAAATATTTGAATTAGCAATGTTTAAGTGTACTTACTCAATTACATCAATATGACTGAATGTTTATAATGGTTCTAAATTCATTATACTTGAAGAGAGCACAGAATCAAGCAAATAGGATAAAGAATTTGTTTGTTTTGACATTGTTTTCTGATGCCCAACAACAGACTGCAGATCAACTTCTATACACATGATAGGGAATACAAAATAAACAGGTCTGTAGTTAGATAGTGCAAGACTGAAGAAGATAACAGATTGGGAAACTGCTAAAAGTAGCCTTGCAGATTAGGTGAAGACACTGATGGTAAGTTGTACCTAAAGGCTTGATGTAAATGACACCTAGAGGCTCTAAATTTAGCCAGTTACTTGTCCAATTGCTTACTGCCCTCAGAGACGCAAATGAATCTTATAATTCTGTGATCGAGAATAGCATCATTAGCTTAGCTAACCCAGAGCTGAGAGATTCTGTTCTAACATAATAAACCTTCAATGGAAGCTGCATATTTATCTTTCATTTTTAAGAAAAATCTATTGTAAGTGTATAAATTTCAGATGTAGAAGTAAATATACTCCTATTAATTGTATGCCAGCAATGAAATTATTTGTTCTATGGATCAAAGTCATGGAGAATCAGTGATCACCAACATGAAAATATTCTTTTTTAAAATTTTTTGTTTCATGAGTAGGTTGTGATCTCAGCATGCAAAAAACTTCCAAAGCTGCTATTGTTCATCTCACGGCTAGGGAAAGGAGCATTACCTGAAGCATCTGCCACGCTCCTGGAACATTCAGCCTTGAAACAACAAAAGCCTGCGACATGAGAAAACTTTAGGAGAGGCACCAGAATATTAGTTAAGTTTTGAATCAAAATTTCTGTCACATACACGAGAACGTGAAAAAACTTTAGGAGAGGCACCAGAATATTAGTTAAGTTTTTCAATCAAAATTTCTGTCACATACACAAGAACATGAAAAATATATGGTGATCTAAAATGTTAACATAATTCCTACGTCCTGATTTTATCTCTTCATATAAATATTATCAGCTAGTCCTTGCCTTCATAGATCAACTTGGGAAAGCACCTTCTAGTTGAGGCTACTCTTATCTTCCATAACTCAACTTTATCACCTCTTGTATATTTTTAATTTTTGCATACCATACTTATCAGGAAAAGAAGTAGAGCTAGTAGTATGCCAACCAATAGATCATAATCCGTACTCTGGATACATGGATCAATCCTTCAACTTGCAGGTTCAATGAATTTGCTAAACAGCATGAAAACTAAAAATAAAAAACCATTTAAAATGAATAACCAGAAAAAGAAAAAGACCTGCAAGACAAAAAATAATTGGGTTCTCATCAGACGAGAAATTGAAAAACTCATATTCAAACTGCCAAGTTACCTGACCCTGAGAATTGATCAAACATATTCCTACGTTCGGCCTATAACCTGGAGGCAATCCCTCCATCTTCTCCTCCATTAAAACAGATGAGACAACAAAGCCAAGAAGAGGAGAGAACGATCTGACCAACCAAGAAAGTGGAATGGCTCTGAAAAGAGCATTCATAAAGTGATGGTTATATAAAATTGTACATATATCTATTACTAAAGCTGCACTCCAGAGTAAACCAGCTTATCAGCCCACCTGACGCCCGACATGCAACCAAGTAAAGTAAAAAGAGAGAATAAGAGGGAGCTATTTTTTGTGGCGGTAGCGTTAAGTCAAATGGCTTGTTCAGAAGAAGATGCATTAGTTTACGAAGTACAAGTACAGGCGAGTGCCAAATGTCGAGGGAGAGAAATGGTTGACTAGTTTAGAGGTTTTGCAAATTATAATCCTCCCAAAGACAGCCTAAGTGCTTGGGGGCATGCCCTTGTTTGTAGCTCATGCCCTGCACTTGGAGAGAAAAAGATGGTCGCTTTCTAACTAGTGCGCGAGTTCGATGGTCAACGTGTTTTTGTGGCTAATTGTGATGGCTCATCCAATCGTCAACCCATTGTTTTTTACTCGGTTGTTGGTTAACATTCTTGGTTGATGGATCCGTGTCCAAACGTCATTTTGATTGGCAATTGGTTAACTTTCTCGGTTGATGATCTGTGTCAACGTCATTTTGGTTGGCTTGCTGTTGCCAACCAACCATGAATCATAATCGACAAATGACGAGCGAAAATATTGAACCTAATGAAAGCTGTTATATGTGTTATATACTGTAAAGTTCATGGAAGAAAATTCTTAACAATAATATTTTAAGTCTACAACGAAAAAGTTTGCTTTTATCTCTTCTCCATTATAAAAGAAAAAGGAGACTTTGCAAGAATAATACATGCAATTGCAATCTAAACACACAAAAATTGCAATAAAAAAGCATATCATGATAGGCAATATATAGGAGTGTTATTGAACCAAGTTAACTTTGCAAAAGAGTGAAGTGACTTGAAAATTGTACTTGTCAGTTATTTTTTGAGTTGAATAAATTATTAATTTGAAATTAGTAATTTGATAAACTATGAATAGAACTTCAGCAAAGTAATACTAGACTTAATTGTTAAGTATGAAACTGAATTTGAAGCATTCAAGTGCGACAAAATGTTCGGCGCAGCTCAACTTATATGGTTAATATCTACTAATTAATTGCTTATATTTGTTGATGATTTAGTTATAATTTTTTGGTCCTAGTAAAGATATTTTTTTAAAAAATAGAACATTACTTCTACTTGTGAGGTAAATACGTTGAAGACGTAATTTTAAATTTAGAGTTTATATAGAGCCACAAAAGCAGGACCCAAATTGGAAACAATTAAAACAAGCATGGCTAGAGTGATATTTGGTTCGACTTGTCTCTATTACACCCAGAAGCAGAACCGGTTCTTTAGTTAATGGTGAAAATTAAAAGCCAAAATTTCCAGTGTGGTTGGTCGTACAGACAATGACCGGCTGCTTTTACATATTTTTTAATTTTATTCTTGTTCATTTGATGTTAGCTTACTGAGCCCGGAGCTTATAGTGTTGAGTGCGTGCTTCTAAATTTGTGAATAAATAATGAATGCTAATAAATCACGAAAAGCGTACCTCTGTTACTGCAAAAATAAATAAATTATCCGGCATTACCTTGCAGATCAACGAAGGAACTCAAATTTCACACTCGAAAACAATGAGTTGCGGAGGAACTGATTCGCCCTTCTCTGTTTTTTAGTCATCTCTCATTCTTCAACTAAGAAATTTGTCCATACTTATTTATACATTGAAAAATACTATAACCACCCAATAGTTAACCAAAATTATCTTTATATATAACACAATTTACATAAAAATTAAACATGCGAGGACCTCCTATTTCTCACACTTTCTTTTAATGGAGGAGATATAGCTCACTAACTCAATCAATGATATAGATTGGGTACGGCTATATTCGATTGTCCGAAATTTGATCCTGAATTCAACCAAAAGATTACATACATTTTATGTACTATATCTATATCTTATCCGAATATGTAAAACCTCTATCTGATCCGGATCTAATCTAATTGACTAAAATAATATAAAATTTAATATAAAAATAGAGAACAAAATAATAAAAAATATTATTTAATTTTTTAAGATATAATTTTATAAAATATCACATATTCGAATCAAATGCTGATCATATTACTCCAAACTCATATCCGATTTGAATATTTTCGAATATATTATATCCAAAAAGTCCAAACTTAAATCCGATCCGAAAATGCTACCATCAGATATATATATATATATATATATATATATATATATATATATATATATTAGATATCCAAACTCATCCCCAAGTAAGGGAGATATAGACTTTTATCCTGGGAAAAAAGTGGGTGAAAATGAAAGAGGATTAAATTCTCATACTCTTATATATAATTACATCACTTATGTCGATCACATATTGTATAATATATAAAGATTGTTCATAAATATTTATTTAAAAGTATATTCAACGGATCAACACCCAATGCATATGAACATAGATATCTAATGGATCAACATCTATCATACATGAACATTAATATTCACAAGCATTTATTTAATCATCCAGATTCAATGAATCAATACCTAACACCCAAACATGGATACCCCAAGACCTAACTTGTACATCTTTTCTCTTTTAGGCAAACAGTGTATTTGTTTGTAAAATAAGTCCAGCAACAAAGGTTAACAACCACAATATATAGGCGATCAACAAAAGTTAACCCAAAAGATACGCTTGATAAATATAAGAACACTAAAAGGATCATATTATCAAACAAATTCATATCAAAGGAAGGAAGCATTATTGTTAGGTTCATTTTTTGATTATTATCATTTTAGATTCATTGACAATAAGTTATAAAAGATGCATAATCATGGTAAAGAATTAGACATGTTTATGTAATTTTTCCCTTTATAATGATTTTCTTATTCAAATGATTTAAGGGGAAAGTTAATATGCCTAATAGGTACATGTCTAAGGGAAGTGTGAAGTCCCTTAATTTAGTCTCATTAGAGGGAAGTGTGAAGTCCCTAACTTAGTTCTACATCTAATACCTAATAGAGTAAGATCTAGTTTATTATTAAAGATAGTTTATAGATTTTCAATTTCGGTTAATCACTTTTGAAGAGATGAAGTAGGTCTATTAATTTACACTTTGGACTAGGTCATTACATATAGGATCAAAACAATCTAGCTTTGTGTTACATAATAGGTTGTACATATCATAAGTATTCCATGACATGATATTTTGCATTGTTTATTGAACTAACACTTGTGTATCTATAAAGTAATGAATATATAAGGACTACATGACTAGAACTTGAAGACAAAAAGAGTTAAATATCTACATAACAAACTAAAAGAACGCTTTATTATGATTAATACCAACTACTTAGAGAGTTTACAACACATTGAAATTATGTTCATCAAGAAAGGTTTTGATGGAAATGTTGAATTATATCTTCATGAGATAACATTGTAAATTCTCAAAGTATAATCATTGGAGTCTATATATCATTAAATGAATCAAGATCATCAAGACTCTAAGTGAAGAAGAAGTAGGTTTAATCATGGAAAAACAAACAACCAACTTGGAGAAAAATTAACCCAAAATGCTTTTTAAGTGTTGAAGTCATGAGGACTTCAGCTAGCGTTTAGTTAGGAGTTCGGTAAATGAAGCTAGGAGGTGTAAACTAAAGAAAATGGAGTTTTGACCTTCAGCTGACCTTTGATAGTGCATTTGGCAATTGAAGACCAAAGGTTGGGTTAGAAGCTGGGCAAAAATCAACTTCAGTTACCCTTTAGTTAAAGGTTCGGCAATCGAAGACATGTGCTTAAAGACAAAGAGTTAAAGTCTCAGAGTTTGGTAGGAGTTTGGTCACACGTTCAGCTACTGAAGGTGATCTTCAACAAAACTTCGAAAATTGATCAAGAGTTTCGAAGCTCATAGAATATTGGTTAAGTTTGAGAAGATGGTTCGGTAGAAGTTCAATCGAGAGTTTGACAACCAAAGTCAGGGTTGGAAACCCTAGGACTAATGTGACGCAAAAGAATTAGAAGCTAAGGAAGCTTCGGTCAGAGTTCAATTATGCATTTAGCAACTGAAGCTAACGTGACTATTTTTAATTGAATGTTCAAATCCCAACAAATCCTCTTTTGGAAGAGGCAATGAAAGTTTATTAATAAGGCCTTGGGGAGTCTATTTTTGTGAAATCTTTCAACTTAGTCTCACATTTAATACTTACTTGGTTAAGATTGAATTTATTAGTGAGGATGAACTATAGATCTTTAACATGATTAACCACTTTTGAAGAGATAACATAGGCCCATTATGCTGCATTTTGGGTTGGGTTGTTACAAATAGTATCATAGCAACCCTATTCTCTGTTAAATAGTAGGCTGAACTAGGAATATTAACTAGGCTATTGGTCACAGGCTAGAGAATGATGTGGGCTGGGGCTAGCAACAGACCAAGTTTAGGAATGAACTAAGTTTGGGTAGATTGTGAGATCCCTTAGCTTAGTCTCACGTCTAATACCTAATGGGGTAAAATCTTATTTATAAGT
Organism: Piper betle; assembly: GCA_033002965.1. Taxonomy (NCBI): domain Eukaryota; kingdom Viridiplantae; phylum Streptophyta; class Magnoliopsida; order Piperales; family Piperaceae; genus Piper; species Piper betle. The sequence goes on from JAURVB010005871.1 coordinate 41,342, forward strand.
AGGAATGAACTATAGATTTTTAACTTAGGTTAACCACTTTTAAAGAGATGACTCAGGCTCATTAATTTGCACTTTGAAATAGGTCGTTATAATTTTGGACACTTCTTGCTATGAAATGAACACTTAAACTCTTATGGTGTGAATTAGGAATTTAAAGTTTGTGTTAGGATTGACATGACTTATTAGCTTGTATTCCTAGGTGATTTATTGTAAAACAAAGGAGAAATCTTGTATGTGAGACATTGCTCAAAGTGCTTGAATTGATTTATAAACTTCTCAAGGTGTTGGGAGTGTGTGTGAATACATGACCTTTTCTCGTGGTGTGAGCTTATGAAAGGAGTAAAACTTCAAGGTGTTGTTGTTCCAAGGGTTTTTGGAGCTTATTGTAAGACTTTTTGGCACTTGGGAGGTTCTTGAGAAGGAAAGTTTATATCTTGCAAATTTTCTACGTATTCGGGGTTCCTAAGGGGTTAGAAGTGCAAAATTCCTTAGCGTTTGAGAGATATTTTAAAAGAAGTGTTTGCAAGTATAAGATTCATTGACACTTAGTAATGTGAAGGGGGTATTGTACTACTTGTAGGTTGTACTAGTTATTCTAGTTGGAAATCTCTTGAAAAATCTTTTGTGTTATCTTTTCTCTTTATATATTGTGTGATTGTTTTAATTTGAATTCACCTGTTTAACACATTTCACCTAGTCCCTTGTATTTGACTAGTTTGTTTTAGGATGTTCATGGATCAAGCTCAAGGTCACCTTCCTACTTGTATGGTTTGATAAGTTCACCAACACTAGATTAATAAAATGGATTTTGTGTTGCTTTGCACACACCACTATATAATTGAGTTTATTTTATTACTAATTGTCTTGCTCATCTATTACTTGTACTTGTTGGTCATTTACTTATATTTGTTTTGATTATGTATTTATGATTATCATTTCATTATGTTCAATTGGATTATATCTTAATTGTGCTAAAAATTGTTTAAATTGTTTCCACTATCCTTTTTCATTTGTACGATATATATAATGCCTCTGAGGATCATGATGATCTATTTATTTGTGCTAAGTATTTGTAGTTAGCTATAACCTAATGTATGTGCGTTCAAATATTATGTTAAAATTATATGAAAACAAGTTCAAAAGTTGTCTCCAACGTGTTGCCTAAATAAAATGATCCTCCCGCACTCTTTTAAATGTGTTATTATATTTTGTATAGAGACAGTCAAAAAATAGAAACAAACTATTAACGATAGTGAGAAAGGCCCCTGAAATGATAGTAATGATGGTATATACGAAGAAAATAGAGCATTCAAAATCTTAAAAAATACAACGAAATATAGGTGAGCATTTGGCTGGTTCAGTGTCGAACCAACCAAACCAAATTAACCGAAACATACTTGGCGACCGGATATTAAAACTGAACCTGAATCGAATAACCCTCAAAAGAGAACCAAAATAATTTAGTTTAGTCGGTTTAGTAACCAAATAACTGAAATCAATCATAATTTTAAACAAATAAATTTGTTTAATGATTTAATAAAAAAATTATTATTATTTTAGTGAAAAAAATCATTAGTAAGTAATTCTAGATATTTTTCATATTAAATAAATAAAAAATTGTCATAAAATTATTATAATTTTATGATAATTAACATAAAATATAAATTATATATATATATATATATATTAAAAAATTGATTATTTCGATTCAGAACTGAAATAGCCCTATGATATTCAGTTTTCAAATGTGAAAATAAAAAACCGAACCCATTATACTCACCCCTGCAAAAAACTTGGCTATCTTGGGTGACGTTATTGTATATATGGACTACAAAGAAACATGTATATCTTTAGTGACGTTATTGTCTATTTGGACCCCCAAGTTAAATTGAGAGTAGCTACAAACAAAGTAATTTACAATTTTTTGTCTTTATATTAGAATATAGTTTGTGCACTTAATTGTTATTTGGATTACATAAATATCGTATTTATGACTGTTGATTAAATTTGTAAAATGTTGTGATCACAAGTTAGTCAAATGTAGTGATTAGTTTTTATACCAATATAAGAAGAAAAGAGTTAAAATTTTCTTTGTGATAATAGAACTTTTAGTACAATAAAAGATTATGGAAAACAATAATTTCGATGTAAAATAATATTTTTTTATGAAATTTAGTCCAAAATATTATGACCATGAATATCTTATTTTTCATATAAAGTCAATTAAACAAATGTAATAATGTTTGTCGATTATATACCTGATGACCACCTAAATGATGTCCATTGACTTGTGGTACAAACCCTTAGCGATTTATGATTTAGGAAATAGATTATGTTGGTAAATACAATGTAAGAACTAAGAAGTGGGTGGTTTTAGGGGTGCCTATTTAAGAAGTCGGATACTTGGCCGAAAGTATGTTAAGGTTTTGATTAATTCACGGTAAGGTTTGATTTAGGAATAACGGTACAAGCAATAAATGATTGGGTTCGGCAATGCCAAGACGGGGAATTTTTTTAAAATTTTATTAGTTTTAATAAGAGAATTAATAACTTATCAACCATATAAATTAATATTTATTAAAATGTTATCAAATATTCATTTTATATTTTTGAAATAGATTTTTATTAAGTTCAATTTTTAGAACATACATTATTATGATTATTATTATAGTTAAATAGGTACATGTTCAAACATGAACATTTATCATAAAAAATTTAAAGGATTGGGCTTCATTTTGCCCTAATAATAAATAGTTGGTTTTGGAATTAAAATAGATTAAATGGCAAATGGTTCAATTTTGGTTATTTGCTTAGATTAACCAAGCCAAACTCAACCGATAAATATTATTAAGGATTTGAACTTTGAATTTCAAGGCTGATCATTTTTGAATGTGTGCGTAAGTGGGTCCATGTGGGGAAATTTTTTTCGTGCCTTAGTAAATAATTTGAACACGGGCATAAATTATAAATAAAATAATCGCCTTAAGCTTTTTAAGATTAATATTAATAATTAGATTTAAGGATGAGTTAATATCAGATACAGAGATATATTTATATCCGATTTGAATCTGACTTAATTAACTAAAATAATATAAGTAATATAAACTTTAATATACAAATAATAAAAAAATATTTTAAATATTATAAAACATACTTTTATAAATATCATATATTCGAATTAAAGACGAATCAAATCACCCTAAATCTATTTTGATTCAAACATTTTCAGATGTATTATATATTCAAAAAATCCAAAATTTAATCGAATCCGAATGTAAACGATCGGGTATAAATCTAATACAATGGTGTCGGATATCGTAGCCCATCTCTAATAAGATTCAATGAACAAGTATTTATAGATGGATAATAGTACCTACTAATGACTAAAATTTTAAAATTAGTGCTCTGGTCATAGGTGATCAAATTATATATCTCTAAATCACTCTAAAAAATTACTATTGGGAGAAAAGAAGCAGTTCATTAGGATAAGCATAAATAAGTAACACAGCAGCACCGGTTTTGTTTTATTAATAATAAAAAGAGAGCAGCACAGCTGCTTTTATTGTGAGGGCATGTGCGCATTGTCTGCTTCAATGTGAAAACGGAGGGGGCAAAGCCTCCCATTCACAAGTTGAATTGCAGAGATTCAAAATTTGGAACCAAGAAACCCGAAAAAAAAGAGCGGGCAATCGCTCCCATCAACAAAGCTAGAAGCCCCGCAAAAACACTTATTAAAAAAACCAATATCTTCTCTTTCTACTCATGCAATTATTTGTCGGAAAGGCGACAATGAACACGCCAGCAATCCGCGTCCACCTTTCCCCATGAATCCTAATCCCTTGGATCTTCCCCTTCAACACCCCTCCCCACCCGTCGATCCCCCACTTCCCATCTTCAACGCCAATGCTTGACGACGCTTCTTTAAAACCCCTATCAAATCCACCGTCTGCCCCTGTTCACAGCTCCCAGCTCCCATGGCTGCTCCTCCTACTGATGAAGCTGGCCAGCCTCCCACTCTCCCTTCTTTCCCCGAGGTTCAATCTCTTTTCAAGCTAACTATTTTGTGTCTTTTCTTGCCTTCTATGTAGTTAACCTTGGTGTAACACGATTCGTGCTGTTTTTGGGTGTTTTTTATTATATATTCACCAGATGATCCTAGCTGCAATTTCCGCTCTCAACGGCTCGAGTGATGCTACGAAGCCGGCGATTGTGAAGTATATCGAGACCCAGTACGCGAATTTGCCGGCCGATCATGAATCTGCTCTAGCCGACCACCTTGAGAAGATGAAAGAGGGCGGGCAGTTGGTGGTGGCCGATGACGGAGGGTACGCACTGGCGCCGCCGCCTCGCCGGGGCCGCGGACGGCCGCCCAAGCCGAAACCGGAGGGTGCCGCGACGTCGGTGGTGTCCCCGCCCAGGCCCCGCGGCCGGCCGCCCAAGCCGCGGGATCCGAACGCGCCGGCGGCCCCGCCGGCGCGGCCGCCTCGACCCCGCGGCCGGCCGCCGAAGAGGGGCCGGCCCGCCGGGGTGGTGGGTCCGCCGAGGCCGCGCGGGCGGCCGCCCAAAGCGAAGTCGCCTTTCCCGGTTGTGGGGTTCGACTAAGAGTGCCAATCCAGCTAACTTGGTCTTGCTCTTCGGGTCTGTCTTGGATTTCGCTTCCGCTAATGAATGAAGAGAAAAAGAAAAACTGTGGTGTAGTAGATGTTCTTTGATGTTGTAGACTTTATTGGGATGTTTTCAGTATTGTTGTATGGTCTCGGTGCATGTTTGTGACTCCTTCCATGTATATTTAGCCCCTGCTAATGTTATATCTTCTCCCTCCCTTGTCATGTCAGAGAAGAACTTCTAGTTTGATGGTATCCTTCTCAGACTTGGTTAATAGTGGCCAATGATGTGATGGGTTACAATCAAAATGGGATTTATGTGGGTTACCGTATTCTTGTAACAACACGCAGGATGGTGTGGCTTCCCATGAAAGTATGGTGCTGCTTGCAAAATTGATATTTCTTTTGCAAGTGGAATTTTGGGGTTGGATTAATAGAGGGGTAGATCTTACTTCATACGTCGAAATCCATTCAATTTACAGTTTAAAATTTTATTCTTCATACTTCGAACGTCGATGAAAGTTGTTAGAATCATCAAATGATACTTAAGCAAATAGCAGCTTCTTATTTTGTTTACGCCTTAAACAAAAAAATTACACTTCATTACTGTACTTTATATTTCAACTCATTACACTAAAGTCAGTAAGATCGTTTTCATACAATATGCACACAGAGGCCTTTTAAACCAAACGACAGCTTTTAAAAGTTGAGATTATTGATCTCAGTAATGCTGCTTAACTAGGCAAACCATGAGTTTTTGTACCATAAAAATCATAAACTATTTCAATCAAATTTATTACTGTCTACACCTTTGGCTATTGCTACAAGTGTGAATGTTCAGTCTTAAATTAAATTTACACTGTAAAAAGTATTTTATTGTGAATAAAATTGTACCTATTAGTAAAATTAAGCCGTAAATTTATTATAAATTGATTTAACATGTTAGTGAGGATAGTTGAAATTTGTTGTGAATGTAATTTATACATTATTAATAAAGTTCATATAATTTGTTATATTTACTAATTGCATTCAAATTTATATCATGATTATTTACCTATTAAATTAATAAATTGATAATATGATCTATCAAATCATGATAAAAAATATCTCACACTTTTGAGTTCAACTTTGTAAAGTTCAAAATAAGAAAATACAGCTGTTAAAATATGATCATCGCAAATATCAAATATAAAAGTTTATATATTCAATTATTGATTGTTCCACATTAATTAAACAATTTTATCTCAAAATCATGAAACACAATCTTTAAGTTGTTGCATTGGTAAATTTATGTCTTTTGCTTGTGTTGGTGCATAATAAGAATCATCTTCCTCGTCTAATATGAAGTCTTTTTTCTTCAACTGGTAGAAGTCATGAATTGAGATCCGCAAAGCTTTAAATTTATATCCAAATTTGGAATTTCATTTAAGGCAATTATCCAATTATGACCTTCATAGTCTACCTTCTTTTAATACTTTTTCTCATGAAAATTTTCAAGTGCATAAATGAGCATCTTAATTTCTTTACCATCCACATTACTTCTTAGCCCCACGTTTGAAGAAGATTGATGTTTTATAGTTTTTTTTTATTGGACAACCTATCTTCATTATTTTTTAATATGATGTGAACATCATCAAATCCAATGTCATTGTTAGCCATCTCTTCTTCAATCCTATCATGATTTTCTTTATTAGTGACACTATCAATGTTATTTTTTTGTATCTTGATAAGATTAAAAACAATAATTATATATTAATATCCAAATGATATAATTTCATTAGTGAAATAGTAAATTTAAAATTTATATTCAAAACCTTACCTTTATACATTCAATCTATTGATCTTTCGAAGTTGTCACTCTATTTTCAACATCATTCTACCTAAAACCACTAATTTCTTTTAAGGCCTTAATGTAATCCATCACTTTATTTTTGGGATTATTCCAACCAAACCCCCAATTCTTTTAATGTCTTAAATATCACTCTCTTTTTAACATCATTTAAACCAAAGCCATTAGTTTTTTTTAAAACGAGAAATGACATATTCCCATATTGCGCTCTATCTCCGGCACATACCTTAAACATATTTTGGAAATGTCACATCCACTAACATCGTACCCTCATTAATATTCTCAATGAAAAGGTTAAGAAAAGATTTATCATATGTTTCTTAACCCGTCTCCCCTTCTTTCTTTTGAATAAGAGTTTTGCCTTCTTTAAAGATTATCCATCTTAGTAAAATTAAAAGATAAATATTAATACCTAATTATAAATCAAAACATATTAACAACGAAAAGCTATAAATAATAATTTTGACAATTATAAAATGTGCAAATACCTACATCATTAAAATTAAAACAAAATATTTATATCCACGTGCATATACACAAAATACAAATTATGGTTGTATAAAGTAAACTTATAACATAAAAAAGAAATTTATATAAATAAAATAAGATATTATCTACATTAAAAAAGCATTTTTAAGATTTTAACTATAGTTATAATATAATTATTGACTAAAAACACACATATTAAAATAAATTTAAAATACAATGTCAAATTAATTATCAACAATAACAAACATAAAAATAATGTAAAATTGATCAAAGTACTTAAAGAAAAAAGAGTTTGTAAAAATAGATTAAAAAGGAATATAACTTTTACCAATGTAGTCTGAGAAGAAGAGAGGGTAGGAAGAAGGGATGAGGGAGACGGAAAAGAATAAACGAGAGGGAATGAGGGAGGGGGTAGGAGAGAAGAAGGGCACGGGTGGGGTGTACAATCTAATTCTCATATTTATAGTTAAAATGGTACAATTGGTATATTCATATATTATATTATTAAATACGATTTATACTCACATTTATTTTTAATTTAATTTATTTACTACTATTTATAGGTATAAATTAGATTTATATTCTCACTAACTCCCTCTTAACTATTTTGGGTTAGGATTCTTTTATTTGTTTGGAAAGATAAGGATTTTGGCATTTATGCTCTTCGGGATTTACAATAGCGCAGGCAATTTAGTAGCCAGGCATATGCAAGGGTGCCTTGTGAAAAATCATGAAATCAATATCAGAGTTGAATATTCAGATGTGTATGAGCATATTTGTATCACCCTTTTCTTCCGTTTTTCAGCATATATCTCAGGTAAGAGGCATGTATCATGGTAGTCAAGTCGAGTTTTCTTCGTTGTCCCCTTTTTGTTCATAAATTCGGACTCGAGCTGGTACAGACTTGTCGAGGGATCCTTGTTTTTATCTATCGACCTTCCCTCGGCATGCTCAAAAAATTATGCTCCGTGAAATCAAAAGTTCTCGCCATTTTTTATTTTATTTTATCACACAACTAATAATCACTCATTATAACATATATTCTGGCAATCATCTCAATTTAGCTAGTAATCATATTTTTTGACCTTCGAGTAGAGCTTGTGCTCGACATTATAAAGTTCGGGTAGAACTTTTACCAGTGATTGGACCGAACGACTAGGCAGCCGTTACTATGGGAATAGTAACGATGCCCAAATCCTCCAATCCCCCCGGTAAGAGCCACTACCACCCTAATCTCCAAGAACGATTCGATGACACTGAAGCTAATCTTGGCTTTTTTATTTTTAGTTTAAAGATTTTTCAAAGTGATTGTAGTGTTGTAAAATGTTAGCTCTCTGTAATCTGTTTTGTTATGTACTGTATTCCTTGCGGGTATGAAGATGATGTCGTTGAAGCTGCAGAAACGGATAGCAGCTGGCGTGCTCAAGTGTGGGAAAGGAAAACATGCCTTGATCCCACCGAGAGATTTCCATGGCTAATTCCAGTGAGTCCCAATTTGTCCAAGTGTTGCTCTTCCGGATGCACTAGTTTTTTGTTGAATTAGTTGGTATTTCTTTAGGGTTTGTTTGTTTGTTTTGTAGCCTGTTTGTCATTTATTGCATTTTGGTCTGAATAAGCGTATGTATATTTGTGGAGGCAACATTTCTTTAAGTGTGTGTGTGTTTGATGAATGTAGAGGAATTTTGCATGATGTGTTTATACTTATGGGCACAATATTTTATGGGAATTATGAGTTGTGTAGCTATCAGAATTCTTTGTGGAACTGTTCCTTTTAGCTCGTTATTATAAGTCTCGTAACAATTATGTTGCGGTAGTTGGGAAACAAAACTTAAATGACATTTGTATCATTGTGAAAAGTAAGCATGATGCTGAGAATTGTGTTCATTTTAAGTGAAAGTTTGAGACATTTCTTTGTACTTCATTTTTTTCATGATGTTCTTCTCAAACTTGCCTTGTGATGAATGGGTGGTTTGGAAATTGGTTTCTGATGTGGTAACTGTGTTCTGTTCTAAGATGATTTTATTTTTTACAATTCGTCTTTATTGTATGTCCTCACTTCATTTTAGTGTCACACATGACGGTATATTCCAGTTACCTCCATGCATATCCTTTTTGGTTTGCATGTTCCCTTTATTTTTGTATTGCAGATGCCCATGTTGCCGTCATAGCTTTTTTGGCCTTTATGTTCCCTAAACTAGTGTATTACAGATGCACATGCTACCTCTATAGATTTATCTATCATCCTATTATCTGTAATTTACTCTGGATTTGTCAGTCAGTTGTTTCCGAAGACGTCAATCTTGCTTGAGAGGAGATTGTAATTTGGGGGTGCTTGTTTTGTTTATGAATGCAAGTTTTCTATCATAAACATCCAAAAGCTCATTGTCCTTTTTTGTTTATTTTTGGGCAAAACATCGGCAAATTGGTAGAAGATGGGTCTGTCATCAGGAAGCCTAAGAAGATCCATTCTCAATCTCGAGCTCGCGGAGCTTTTGGCAGCCAAGAGGAAGGGTCGATATTCCTGTTATGGTTAAGCGCAAGGGTACAAGAGAGGCTAGGCTGCCAACGGAAGTGCTTTGGGTGAGGAGAATGAGGGTGCTTGGGCGTCTGCTTCACAAATTCGGATAGCCAAAGAAAATTGACAACCACATGTACCATGATATGTACACGAAGGTCAACGGTTATGTCTTGAAGAACAAACACGTGCATATGGAGAGCATCCATAAGTCCAAAGGCTGAAAAGACAAGGAGAAGACACATACCGATCAGTTTGAAGCTAAGAGAACGAAAAGTAAGGCTAGCAGCGAGAGAAATATTGAGGGAAAAACGATTGGCTAATGTCAGCAAATTGCTTTAGCTTTTAAATTTATGGCTTACTGTTTTTATTAGTAGTGTAACGAAGCCAATGTTTATTTGTACAGGGACCTGGTGATTGCGCTCCTGTACTCAACACTGATAAATAAGTGCATGGAATTTTTTTTCCCATGTATTATAGTTGGGTGTTCTGTTTTTTTTTTCATTTAAGCCAATATCATAGTTGCCATGAACAAGTTAAGTGCCTCAAATGTGACAGGTTCTGAACAATGTGAATTCTGCCATCCATTGTGGGATTTATACTGAATTGATAGTCTTGGAAACTAAGATGCTGCTTAACTTAAGGTCTTAAATTCCATGTGTGTGTGGATGCAGAGTGCCGCTTCGGTGCAGGATTACTCTGTGACGTGGGAAAGCAATTTTGTTGTCGCTGAAATAATATACCCGAACATGTTCGTCTGTCATGTTCAATGTGACAATTCATCTGTCTCATAATAGTTTTGCTCAGAAATACTTGCTGAGATGTTTCTTTTTCCCTAATATGGACGGCGATTGCAGCTGTGTGCACCATACATTGGGAAATTTTCTAACCATCCAGTGTTCAACCTTGCATTTTCCCTTAAGATAGGTTACTAGTGCAAATTAGTCCATCCCGAAGCCATCCTCTCTTCTTCAGAGTTGCAGTCACGTCCTCCCCGTACCTTCCCCTGTACCCCTTCAACGTTGCAGATCACATTGATCAAACATTAAGCAGCTTTATCTGTACTGTTTAGTTCTCCAGACCATTCTCCTCAGCACAGACCTGCTTCTGTGGCTTGGGGAAAAAAACACAACTGTTCTTCTCCAAATGTCCGTTGCAAAAAAAGAAAAGGTCCATTGCATCTGTCAATTACATTCACATTCACAAATCACAAACAGATGTTTCCCTTTCTCAAAGCCTGATTCCATTTAACAACGAAGGTTATTCATTTAACAATAGAATGTCCAAAAAACAAAAAAAGAAACATCTTTCTTGTTTTAGAAGCTCATTTCTTGAAGAAAGGCCAAAGCAAATCCAAAGAATTTTCGTTGACAAATCCGCCGCTAGTTCCACGGGCTTTGGCCCAATTCAAATAGGCCCATAAGAGGCCCAGGCCCATACCTACGGGCCATGGGTTGAAAGAAGAAGATAAACGAAGATCAGAAAACGAAGTAACATGCTGGCGCCGGAGATGCTCCATCACCACCTCCTCTCGCCGGCGAAGCCTACTCCGCCGCGGCACGGCCCCGAAATCCGCCTCTCCGCAGCCTCACGCGCCGGATTCCGCCACCTCCTCCCGCTTGCCCCCGACCTTTCTCCGGCCCGCGTCTCCTCCGACTCCGGCATCCGGTTCCGGCACAAGCTCCTATACCTCGAGAGTCTCAACGTCGACCCCTCCAAGGCCCTCGACAAGAACCCTGACTTCCGCTCGGCCCCGCTCGACTCCCTCAAGTCCATCGAGCGCTGCCTGTACTCCTTCGGCATCGACCGCTCCGACGTCGGCCGCATCTTCGGCATCGTCCCACAGCTCCTCACCGCCGATGCCGCCTCGGCTCTCGTCCCCGTCTTCCGATTCCTCCTCGACGACGTGGGGATCCCGTTCCCTAGCCTTCGGAAGGTCGTGAATCGGTGCCCCCGGCTGCTGGTATGCAGCGTGCCCGGTCAGCTCGGCCGACCTTCAATTTCTTGCGGGATTTGGGGTTCGTTGGGCACCATAGGATCAATTGCCAGACGACGCTGTTGCTGGTTTCGAGCGTTGAAGAGACGCTGGTGCCGAAGCTCGAGTACCTGCAAAGTTTGGGTTTTTCGTACAAGGACACGGTGAAGATGGTGCTGAGGTCGCCGCCGCTGCTCACGCTTAGTATGAGAAGAATTTTACGCCGAAGGTGGAGTATTTTGTGAAGGATATGAAGGGGATTTGAAAGAGTTGAAGGAGTTCCCGCAGTATTTTTCGTTCAGCTTGGAGGGGAAGATCAAGCCCCGGCACAGAATGCTGGTGGAGTATGGATTGTCGATGCCCTTGCCGGAAATGTTGAAGGTCAGTGATTTGGAGTTTGATGACAAGTTGATGGAATTACGGGTGAAGTCAGTTGATCAGAAATATCATAGTAACCTGCTTTGAGTTTTGTTTTATTTTTATTTTTATTTCTCTATTGATGTACATATTTGTTGTAAGGAATGTATAACTGTGCACTTTGAATTTGACAGTTTTTAGGCACTTCCTGTGTTCTAGTTATTATGCTATGAAATTTGTTCAGTAGAAATTAGATTTAATGATGTTGTTGATTCTTCAAGAAAATGCTTGGAAATCATTCAGAGGTTAGGTTCTGAAATTTCGTGGTTAGATGTTGACAGTGGTTGGCTAGTTTCATTAAGAGAGATTGGTTTTATAGCAGGGAAGATATGGTGGATTGCTTGTGCTTCATGCTTTCGAACGCTCCGTTCGACTTACTGTTCTCTGCCTTGCTAGATATATGTTTATGTTATCACACAAAACCGAATCTGAGATTGATATCCTTATTGTAGACTTTCTACTTCTGCGCTATTAAAATACAAAAGGTATCTGAATGCTGTTGGATTTCACAGAAGGAGACTGAATTTTAACGATTTTGATACTGAAATAAACTGTGATAACTGTGCTATCACAAGGTCTATGGCGCAACTGTTTTTATCTTTTATCTTTATTTTTTATTTTGAAAGCAAACCATTGATTGCTTTCATCTTTGCTATCACTAGAGGAAGCAAAGGCATAGGCTGCTTCTCTTGTCAACCTTTTCAATTCATTTTTTACTGTCTTTTCAATATATGTTATTAATTATCAATCGCTAAGGAAGATGACCGTCTGATTGAACACTTTTGATGAACTTCCTAGCTGCTTCCCTGTTGAAGACGAGTACATTTCTGCACATCCAGGTACATATAACTTGCTGATTTTATGTATATTTTGCCTGCCTATGTATATGGTACGCTTCTTGGTGTCACCTCAGCTTTTTTATAATTCCTCAGCTGCAGGCAGGGGATGGAAGCTTGTCTCTCTTGCCTTGGGAAGTTTTCACAGCATGGTATATAAACCATAATTGTGGAACAATTATCGTCTGTTGACGACACTCAAAGCAATACGATATGCAGGTTTGCGAGTGAAAATCCAAATTTGCAGTTTCGTCTCCCCAGGAGGAAAGTGTTTGGAGTTTGAAGGCAACGTTTTAGGTTGTATATAGTGTACATCCGTATCTATAAGAACTTTTCGGCAATAATACTAAGCTTTTATTTGGGCCATTTTTCTATGATTGTCTTGCAAAATCCATACAAATGACTTTCAGATGACAGAAATCTCCCATGCCGTATGTATCATTATCTTCCGAACGAAACATCTGAATGTTCTGCAAGTCCAAAGTTTTTCCAACGTCATAACCAAAGGATATATATGACCCCTTGATCTCACCGTCTAGTGTAACCCTTAAATGGGTTGGTGCTCAAACAGGTCCAAAGACTTCAAGAAATAGGGTCATGAGTCGAGGAAACATGGCGTTTGCTCGCACCGCCACCGACGCCGACAGGAATCTGGAGGCCCTTCTTGTGATTGGACAAGCCTCCTGTCCAGGTGTTTCCTGAACCCATCACCAAAGGGTTCTTAGGCCAAGGTCTGGAATTTGAGAACTTGTCCTACACTGTGATGAAGAAGCAGAAGAAGGATGGAGTTTGGATCACTAAGGAGGTCTTTCTCCTCAACGACATCTCCGGCCAGGCTCGTAGAGGTGAAGTGACTGTTAGTCTCGGGCCTAGTGGTGCAGGAAAGTCCACTTTCCTCGATGCATTGGCGGGCCGGATTGCCCAAGGAAGTTTAGAAGGCTCATTCACCGTCGATGGAAGACCAGTATGTCACCTCTACTACCCCCTCATTAAGTTCACAACAATTATAACGTTGGTTTGATATATACGCTTGCTTGCACTCAATTTGTTGATAACAAATGTGTCAGGAAATTGGTCTGTAATGAACCAGGTGAGTACCAGCTACAGGAAGAGGGCGTCTTCCTACGTGATGCAAGATGACCAGCTCTTTACCATGCTCACAAGTCTTTGAGACGTTCATGTTTGCCGCCGAGGTCCGTCTCCCTCCTTCGGTCTCCAGATCTGAGAAGAAGCGACGAGTCTACCAGCTCCTCGACCAGCTCGGTTTGCACGTCGGACTTACCGATCATCTCCCATTGCCAACAATTTCTATAATACTCTTTTGAAACCAGCGATTTGTTAACTGAGTGCAGACGACCATGTACACGTACACAGGCGACGAGGGGCGGCGAGGAGTGTCCGGCGGCGAGCGGCGGAGGGTGTCGATCAGCATCGATATCGTCCACAAGCCGCCCCTGCTCTTCCTGGACGAGCCCACCTCCGGCCTCGACTCCACCAGCGCCTACAGTTGGTCGAGAAGGTGAAGGAGATCGCCAAGGGCGGCAGCATCGTTCTCATGACCATCCACCAGCCTTCCTTCCGAATCAATTGCTCCTCGACCGCATCGTCGTCCTAGCCAGGTGATGAACGCGGCTCTATATGCTCACCGTCTCATTTCCATTTTGTAGTAGCAAGAAATCAATATCGATGTATATATATGCGTATGTATGTATGGAAATTGATCTATGTGGGGTCCATCGGTGCTTCCTGCCCACCTCGCCGGCTTCGGAAGGAGGTGCCGGAGGGAGAGGACAAGCCTCAGTACCTGCTAGACGTGTGGGTTTGGAGCCGCTCGTTGTGTACCAGACAGATGGCATGAAGCCCAACCGAGCAGCGCTCACGCCGTCGAGGAAGCCACCCAAGACCCCTCGCACTCCCTACGGCGGCAAAACCACGGCTTCTCCAAACACCTCCCTCTACAGAGCAAGTCCTTCGTCAGCTTCACCCCATCTCGGAGCTTTGCACCCGATGCCGCCTCCGCCGCCGACGGTGACGAGGAGGAGGATGACTTCGACAACTCCATCGACCGAAATTCGGCGGCGCCCTACACTCCCCTACTCAGTGGAGTGCAGCACCCGCGGCTGGCCTCCCAGTTCTACAAGGACTTCTCGGTTTGGCTCTACCACGAGGTGAAGAAGCACCCCCTTCGCCGCCCTTCTTGGACACCTGCTCGCACCCCGGGTCACTCCGGCCATGTCTGCTGTCCACAGCCGGCACGCGACGCCCGCTGCCTCCGGCACTGGCGCCGGCCCGGGCGAAGGACTCAGACTTTCACAGCAGCTCAGCCCGCAGAGTCCTTACTCGGAGTACGACGACGACGATGACTACTCGACGTCGACGGAGGAGTTGAGCGACCACGACACCGGGCCAAAGTACGCCAACTCGTGGCTCCGGGAGGTGGCGGTGCTCTCGTGGTGGACGGCGCTCCAACGTGTTGAGGACGCCGGAGCTGTTCTTGTCGAGGGAGATAGTGCTGGCCGTCATGGCGCTGGTCCTCTCCACCCTCTTCCACCGGTTGGATCGTCTGGACTTCAAGACCATCAACCGTCTCCTTAACTTCTACATCTTCGCGGTCTGCCTCGTCTTTTTCTCCTCCAACGACGCCGGTCCCGACCTTCATACAGGAGCGCTTCATCTTCATCAGAGAGACTTCCACAATGCCTACCGGGCTTCCTCCTACGTTATCTCCACCCTCCTCGTCTATCTCCCCTTCCTTGCCGTCCAAGGCTTCACCTTCGCCATCATCACCAAGCTCATGCTCCGCCTTAACAGCGACCTGCTCTAATTCTGGGTCATCCTCCTCGCCTCCCTCATCACCACCAACGCCTATGTCATGCTGGTCTCCGCCCTGGTGCCAAGCTACATCACCGGCTACGCCGTCGTCATTGCCACCGCCGCCCTCTTCTTCCTCACCTGCGGTTTCTTCCTCAAGGGCAGCCGCATCACCCATCTAGCGGCGCTGTCTCCACTACATCTTCGCCATCAAATACCCGCTCGAACGAGTTGGGGCAGCTCACTCAACAATTAAGCTTAACTCCCGCGTTTGACTCCAATTTTATTCGACTTGAAGCTTCAATATTTAAATGGTGGAATTCAAATTTGACTTAAGCTTGAATCTTACAAACCAGACTTGAACAAGGTCGTATTTAACTTGACTCAACTCGGTTATAATTCGAATTTAGACTCAAAATCGACTTGTAGTTCGACTCGATAAAATAATATAATAATATGATTTTTATATTATATATATATACATACACAATATAATAATAAAGAAATAAAACAATTGAGATAATAAATATTCAAGTTGCCTTTAAAGTGGTGGGCACTTTTAACTTTTAATCGAGTTGAATTCGAATGAGTTTCAAATTATTTAAATTGAGTGTCTCGCTCGCTCAATTAATAACCTCTTAGCTATAATGGTGGGCATGGAGAGCTCTCCCTTGGGCTGCTCGAGGATATCGAGATCAGTGCCCTCCATAACGAGACTGTGAACAGTAATTCCACCCCATGCATGTTGATCGGAGAAGACGTCATTTCGACGATGGGTATCAAAATCGAGAGTGTACGGGAGGACGTCGCCGTTCTCCTAGCTTGGGGAGTTCTATATCGTCTCTTCTTATATTTGGTGCTAAGGTTCTACTCCAAAAACCAGAGGAAATGATCATAAGCTAATGTAAAAGATTACTCTGAGATGTTTGAATTTCTTTCTTATTTTTGCTACTTCGTCACAGCTCTTCATGATCTATTTTCCCCACTAGATTAATTATGATGTGTGTGATATATGAGCCATCTGATTGACGAAAATGTATTAATTAGTTTACAGTTCAATCTTCTCTCCTTGCCAAATGTTTTGGTTCCATTCATGACACAGGCTATTAAGGTTTGAACATTTTGTTTAGTTGGGCTTGTGTGCATACCATTAAGATGAAAAGGTTAAATGTATTACATTAATTAATCTTTTTTATAAATGCTTAATTTTTTTTTATATATGTATATAAATTTTGAGGAGTGTGATCCACTAAATAATAACTCAAAATTTAATATATAATTTTAATAAATTATATGAGTTGTAGCTCAT
Organism: Piper betle; assembly: GCA_033002965.1. Lineage (NCBI taxonomy): Eukaryota > Viridiplantae > Streptophyta > Magnoliopsida > Piperales > Piperaceae > Piper > Piper betle. The sequence continues at coordinate 58,147 of JAURVB010005871.1, forward strand.
GAATGAATGTACGATTCTTAAATTTTAACTTGTTATTGATCAATTAATTTCAACACAAGTCTTAAATCTTCTTTCTTGTCAACTGTTTTAGGTTGCTAATATTTAGGATTTAGATTGTCATCATCATCATTGTCATCTTAACATGTAATTACATAACCTAATTATACATATATATATATATATATATATATATCTACTCTTATTAGTAAAAGGAAAACTCAATATTGAAATCTTATTCAAAATAAGAGTTTTAACCGATCAAAATAATAAAATTAAAAATTAAAAATTAAATTATTATAATTTATCTATATCTTTGATTAAGATCCATCTTTGAAGTGAATTAAAACTTATATCTAAGATATCATATTATTATATTATATTTTTATTATTTTATGAGAATTTATCTATAAAAATAAAATTTATTTATAATATAAAATGTGTATGACGCGATATATTGTTAAACGTGAATAGACGTCGAGAATTATGGGCTCTTGTCTACATTAATGTGAGTAAGCAGACCCTTTTCTGATTTTCAAATTAGATGGAGACTAGTACGCCTCACCGTTTGTATTAAATTCGTATTATGTCTTAATAATGTATGTTTTTATATTGATTAGGTCATACAACGAAAGAAAGTTTTAAGATCTTACGACTTCTTATTGTCCTTTCATGATTACTACATGGGTTGCATGTGGGATAGTAAATTTATTAATTCATAAGATGAATCATATATTAGTGAAATTAACGTGATAATTAGTACATGTCTTTTATTTTGTATATGGATTCAGAATGGTTCAGAACTCCAATACATCCATTTTTCCCGAGAATTATGTGGCAAAAGGTCCATACTATCCAGGCCCATGGTGAAAGGTCCATTGGATGGGGGACTAGGCCCATTTGATGTTGGGCCGCCGTGTGAGCTGCTCTGTTTATTGCACTTACATTTTGCAATCATCGACTTCATATATGCTTCAATTTAAGTTCAGATTAAATTTAGATCAAGCGAGCTTAAACCCCCATCTGTATGCACTTCATTAAATGTAATGAAAATGATAAAATGAAAGGACTTTGGAATTAAGATACATATAAAATTTTAACGATGTTTATCAGCAGCAAATTACGTAGAAATTTTTTTATTTTTGGGTAAATAAAACAAGAAGATGTATACAGGTAGATACAAAGTATGCTGGCTTTAATTTGTCTGGAACTTGATCGACACGATTGCTCGAGTATCAATGGGTGGAGCTGAACTTGAAACAAATTAACAAGGCCGTCTCAAGCCAAGGTAAGCTCAGCCTGATCTGATTAAGGATACAAGTTGGTAAGAAAATTTGTTTGTTGGTTTTCTGAGATTTGACGTTTATGTATCAAACTCTTGTTCTGCTATCAATTCCTTCGTCTTTGGTTGAGTAAAACTAAAAATGTTGCGAGTGTTCTTCACCTTGCAAGTTCACATAAGGGGCCAATTCAGCCTGTCAAGATGAATAGGCAACTCCACCAGATACGTATACAACAATGGGCTCAACATTGAACATAGACGTACGCGTAGTCTTAGCCGAGTTACCGTCCAGTGACGTAAACTTAGCGATCCAAATTAAATTAGCCAGCTTTTCATCTGCACTGTGATTTGTACTTGCCAAGTGATAATGTTTGTTTATAGAGGCATTACGATTATTTTACTCAAAGTGTAGAATGACGAATTATGATGTGTTCATCGACACTAGCAGCATCATCTTCCTCCCAATCAAAAGCTCACTAATCAGTGCAGGTGGAGGCCAGTTTATCTGCAATGTGTCAATGCTGGGAGACGGAAATGGCCAGATGAGATTGAAGCTAAGTGGAGATATCATTGCTTTGGAGCGCATGGTGGCGAACCATTCATCATTCCCAGCTAGAAAGCCAGCGCCAACCTCCAATATTTCTTCAACATTTGGGGGAGGCAAACAGCCGCTTTCTGCCGACTGGCATGGCCAACACTCTCGGCATGTACAAGAAGAATATAGAAGCTCCCATGGTGGGGGCTAGCTAGACCACCTTTTGTGTTATATCATACGGACAAGACCACTCCTGATCTCCCTCTTTTTTTTAATTATGTATGTATTTACATATATAATCTTTTGGGAGCCAAATATAAGATATGTGTCAGGATAACTGGACCCGATAGACACCTCACAAAACCAGTTTAAACCACATGATTACATGGAATAGAATTGGGACCAATTCTTGCTTATAACATATGAAAAGTGATGTTTCCGCGTTGGTCCTCCTCTCTTTTTTCCTGGTGAAATTGATCCCACATACTAATTTGGTGTCTCAAATCGCAGGAAAGGAGGAGTTTACCTGCATTGTTTAATGTATGGTATGAAAACTTTTGAGCAACTGAGCTTCAATAAAGCTCAGGCCAATCCTCTGGGCATGGCAGTCTTTTATTTGATATGGATTGGAGGGGTCCATGATCCACTGAGAAAGAATCAAACAAGGTTTTTGGGCGTGGTTGAGACTTCCAGAGCAGTGCATGATTCAGCAACCGCCCCAATAGCAAGCAGGTAGCAGGCTCTGTCCCATTCATGCCACATTGCTCCCTATCCTCCTCATAAACCCTGTCTCGTGTACTAGAGAAAGCCACAGAAAACCCCATCGACCAAATTAACTGCAAGATCCAATATCTTACATGCTAGACCTCATTTTTCAATCACTGGTTGAATTGCACATTTGGCTTTTAGCTAGGAAGCAATCATTTTTTGAAAACAAGAAGGATTTCTGTTATAGTCCCAACTAATGATTTGCCAATACAAGCGTCAAAGTGGGAGCGCAGTTGCAAATTCTTGAGACGAGTGGCAGCGAGTGGACGTTCCTGCTGGGCACTAACTATAATCTGGAGCTCAACCATTTTATTCAATCCCCAATGATATAAAGATTTAAAGTAAAACTACGTAGACATTGCTGTTCAGAAACTGCTCTTATGTGACTCACCCCAACCCCATCTTCTAAATTAAGAACATTTGTGAAACGAAATCTCTTTGGAATCAAGTGGAGTTCACGCTCCTCAGCTAATTATAACTAAGCTTGCTCATGTTGGTCTGTGGCATTTGTCACAAGGCACTATGGCACTTGAGTGACATGAAAGCTGAAACGAATAGACAAGTATATATGATCAGTCAGTTTTCAAAAGCTGGGTTTATTGTAGTTAATTTTATTCGGCTATGATGGTAAGTAGATTTAACTACTATTTGGTCATATTGAGTGGCCCTACCAAATCCCATATAACATAGAATTATAAAATATTTCATATATAGGTTCGTCGATAAAAAGTTAAATATTTATTAAAAAATTAATATCAGCTTGTGATAATTCTTGTCTTATATTAGCCCAAAATTAATTATTTGAACCTTAAGATTACGGACATAGTTAGATGAAAATTGGGTAATTTTATTTAATTAGAAAAGACATAGCCACGTAATTTGAATACTTGATGAAAATTGGGCAACTTTATTAAATTAGAAAAGAAACAGCCATGAAATTTAAATGAATAACTAGACAGGCACAAATTAGCAACCTCAATAGGGTTTTGACTTCTATATTGATTTGTTGTGAAAGGGTTCCTTTGATTTATGATTGAATTTTCGGAATATGATTCGTTCAAATTGAAATTTTCTGCGGTGTTTTATTTAAATATTTCAGGCTATATGTGGCATGCATGAAGTGATAGATCTTACTTAATACTAAGTCACCGTCAATTGCACCTCATGTTATTGAACCAGTAAAAAAGATGAAGCCCGAAAGTAGCTTTTCTGGTTTCTACAAAGTTCACAACAAAAATAATCAAACGCGGCAGCAAAAGTTCCTCTTCACCGGCCTTGAATTTCGAGCAGTTGATTGTCAAGTATGAGAAGAAACCTCCTTGACTGAGCAAACTCCAAGTTTTAACTATACACTTTCCTGTTACACTACAAAAAAGATATATACACTTGGGGACAAGATCAAGGAACCTTCTTGGCAAATAGACAGGTCAGGACTCAATGCAGGAGACTTTCTGATCTTGCTACGATCGAGTAAAGGAGAAATTGTCAATCAACAAACTAAGTTCTTTATATGTGCCTCCCTTGTTGAGCTTGGAACCATTTGTTGTGCTCCAATCCATTTCAAAGAGTTGAATTCAACTAAGTTCTATATTAGCTAGTAATCCTTACACAATTGCATTCCACTTTCCACCAATCATCCACCATATTCAGTGTCCTCTAGCGATGAGATCATATGCATCTATCCATAAAATAAAATATGGGTTCTTGTCTGTTTTATGTATTAAGTCAATACATCAAGGTAACCAAAAACAAATGTGAAACCTAAGAGTCCACTCAAGACTTAGATCATCCCCTGTACTTTGTTCACGCGGTGATCTTCCATAAAAGTGATGTCAAATGCCACATTTCAATGTTCAAACGCTGTTTTGCCAGCTCTCTTGGCCACAACTATCCTTGTGAACAGAAAAATTTTGACCAAGGCTTGATAGTACTCTTGAATATGTTTGATGTGTGGATCAACAAAGTTTATTGTCCTTTGCCAGTTGGACCACTAAATTAATCATACAAGACTTGGTTAATCATGTTGTAGCTGGAAGTTAGAGTAAGGATTAAGTACCCTATAAACGATGGGAACTTTATCTGTAATATCATGTACGAAAGTCAGATGCTTTATCATGTAGGTTCTTATGAACTTCTATTATTATCTATATGATATAGTATTTATATCAAATCGCTAACCAGATAATGACATAGTTAAAAACAATATATGATCTCTCTCACAAACCTTTTAGTTGTTTACCGTTTTGATATACACACATGCAGAACAGACGAGCTGGTTGGTAGGCTGTGGTTGCTTGCAATCAACATTTTCCAGCTGCTAAGTTTACACTTTTTAATCAGTAAAATTTTATTGCTTCTGCCATGAATTAATCCCTTCTTACAAGATGTTATTATCTAAGAATAACAACTCCCCCGCTGTTTGCAATATTGTCTTGAGTTTTAAGACTAAACAGAAAAAGAAAAAAATTGTTTTGCCGTAAAAAATTATATAATTTATTAGCAAGTGAAACATAGATTAATTAAGATTAAGATACTGTAGAAGAAGAAGATGATGTTATCAAAGTAAACTTTGGATAATATTAACTTGCAAAGATGCCTTAAAATTTTTTTTCTATTATGCATGTTTAAATAACAGAGTTTATGCCTTGGAAGTTTTGGATACGAATCATAAGTAGGTGCCCAGCTCCATCTTGAAAAATGATCCATGGAATCTTTGCTAATTAAGTCAACATCTCTAAGTCCTCGTCAATATATATATATACTCTCTTATCTATAAACAGTTTCTTAATAAACTCAAGCATGCAGCAGTCTAGTTGTTTAAATTTTAGAATAAGTGGTAATCCTTAAAAAAAATTAAGACGCGAAGGTATGTATTTTGCAAGTAAATGATATCCTACACCAACTTATTGAGCCAATTAGTAGCAAAACTTAGAAGAATATTAATTACTTTCTTCCATTTATTCCAAAACTAAGTCCAAATAAATAAACCCAGAAATTAATTTTTTAAATAAACAAAACAATGTCAACACAGATCAAATAATGTAAGATTCAAAAGTGCAATTATAAAAAATATATATTAAGAGAACGAATCACCAAGCTGACAAAGTCTTAATATTTAGCAAAAGCAAAGGTACTTCTGCATTTTACATTTATTTTATTTTAAAGTATAGAACGTGGGAGCCACTCACCATTGTACATCACCAGTATATGTTGGCCTCACATTTCTTTGAGAAATAAGTAATTCTTGATTTAAAAAGTACTTCTCTAATGATGAGAAAAAATCATAATACAATCCGCATGCCGAGTTAATTTAATATTTTGTATCTTGGAAAATGATAAACAAACTCATCTTTATGATCACACATAGTTAATTAAATGGAAGGAAGAAGAAATTCATTAAAGAGTTCATTCATTACTGCTGCAATTTCTCATTTTTGCTCAATGTACAATCCATGAAACGGTGTTAAGGAGAAACGCATCATCTCCCCTCCATCATTCTGCTTCCCCACACCATTTCCATGGAGAAAAAGAACATAACATTAAAAAAAGTTCATAGGATTACACCCACAAAAAATTATAGAAGATCAGAAGGAAATTGGAAGATGGGTAGAATGACGGCTGCTTTGTCTACTTTCCCTTTTGTCATTTCTCTGTTATTCTTTTATTTACTGAAAATTATGATGCCTAGCTAGAACTTCCATGGATTGTACTCACGAACTCCCATTCTTGGTTGCTGGTATTGAGTACTCAAGCTATCAACTGCTACTTTACTATCTCCATCTTCACAGAGGAAGTCCCAATTAGTAGCGTTCATGTCGTCCATGTTCCAGAGGAACATACTGTTGGTTTCTAGCCACTCCATGCACGAGAAATCCAAGTACTCAGGTGTGTCAATCTTTTGATCATTGGAATATTGGTTATTGGAGGAGTCAGGGGAGGATGTTGAGGATGAATCACATGGAAGAAGAATTTCATGGGGTTGGATCAATGGAACTTCGTCGGTACAGAACAAGGAGGGGCTCTCCAACAATGGATCATCAAGTCCACTTGAAATTTCGTTGGCTTTGTCTTCTGCTGCTTGGGTAACAACCAAAGGCGACTCGTATGAATTTTCGGTTGTTGTTCCTTGGCTTGCTTCTTGCATGTTATTGCAAGAAGCCGGAGGCGGTGGAGGAGGAATTTTTGTAGTTGCTTTGGCACATCATGTTGAACCTGCTGTCTATCCTGATCAGATGGTGGAAATAGTGGTTGATGAGTAACAGGGTCAATACCCATCTTCCTTAGCTTTTTCTTGATGTGTGTGTTCCAATGGTTCTTGATCTCATTATCAGTTCTTCCTGGCAACTGTGCTGCAATCTTAGACCACCTACACAAACAATTACCATATTTTCCATATCAGCTTATAAATCAGCTTTGATAATTACATTGATCCTTAACATGGAATTTAGCCACCATTTTAGCAAGAGACAATGGAAACTAACCTGTTCCCAAGGCGAGAATGGAGATCAATGACCAACTTCTCCTCGGACTCAGATAAAAGACCCCTCTTCAAGTCAGGCCTCAAGTAGTTGGTCCATCTGAGCCTGCAACTCTTGCCACACCTTAACAACCCTGCACCACCACCATTACACAGTACACAACACAATGAGAATAATATTGCTGGCTAACAAGATTTGTGAGGACGAACAGAAGAAGCTATAATAGATGAAGTGAGTTAGACATGGACCTGCAAGCTTAGGGACAGCTCTCCAACAGCATTGTCCATTGTTGAGGATGAAGTTGATGAGCTTCTTGTCTTCCTCTGCAGTCCAAGGACCTTTCTTGAGCCCCACCTTGTCACAACAAGGTTGCCTCCCCATTCTCTTTATCTCCCAATATATGCAGCCAATTTCAACCCAGAGAGAGCCCTGCTTAGCCAACTCCAAACACAGGCCAAAATTTGCAAGTCTGCAAACATCTCTACCCTCCTATATAAACCATTGGCCGCCTTATTTGTCAATGCAAGTTTCCTTAACACGTGTACACGGCAGGGTCATGCCTTTCGCACGAGTGGTGTCCACTTCTGAAAGTGGCCCTCCATCCTCTCCCTTCGCTGTCCCCTTCCTAAGCTCAAGTCGTGAAGAATCTGAGTGCAAACACAAAAATAAAGCCAACAAATTTTCTCTTCTATTATATGTTTTTCCCTTTTACTTCCAACTTTTCGTTTAACATATGTTTGTCATTTGCAGTTTTCATGGCCGTAAGTGTTACTTTATCATGACGTATAGCCTACGCATGTTAGACCGCACCAGTTGAGAGTGATGAGTCTAGACTGTTTAGTGTAGCCACCATACATTACATGCAGCAATTTTTCATGGGATCCTCAGTTTTCCATTTCTTGGGCTCACACTTCTCTTATGGGAAGGGACAGAGGTGAGAGGTGAAGAGTCCATCCTTGTTTCCGGCCACTGCAAAGGTGAGGCCCTCTTTGGATGGTCATTTCAGATGCTTAACGCAACGAAGTCCTCACTACAAACCTTGAATTTGTTGTCAATAATATGGTAATTAGAACTTTGGAAGATTTGTTGCTTTGTATCTCAACGAAAAACGCTCACCCATACTGGTCAGATATCGACAGCTCCAAAATAGGGCGTTGTTTTTACTCCACTCTACTCTTATCTTCTACACTCAAAAACGAGAATATTAACCTTACGCTCGTTCACCCTTAGACTTTCTATGCAAGCGAAGGGGCTCGATATGAAATTACCTGCACTTCGACAAGTGCAAGTGTTACTCCAAATTTTCATACAATTGTACAGTTCTCGTATTGTGCAGTAAATTCGAAGTAATGGGTCATAACATACTTGCCAAGCTAGTACGCATCCCACAAACATTTGCAATGTCCATTTGCGTTCATTGTACTGAACTTACACAGCAATATGTACAATAGGAAATTATAAAAGAACCCACTTCGTTCGCGCGTTGCTATCCTTGACTGAAGATTCAACTTGTTCGGTTACTTATATGGAAAAGAAATAGATCAAATTACTTAGTGGGCGGTCAATCAACAAGAATATATCAGTAGTTGTGTTCCTTCACCAAGGACTCCAAAAAGAGTTGATATCTAGACCATATATACATTGAAAACCGCATCCTACTCATTTATAAGTTCAAGATTAATAGTACCAGACCTGGATGGAAGTCATCATAAAACCATGACGATTATAAAAATGTTAACTGATATCAATACCACAAATCTAAAACTTGATGCTGCCTAGCCAAAATATTCACAATTAAACTTAACCATTTCACACTTAACCAACACAATGGTTATTAAAAGAAAAACACTTGTTATATCTACCTCTAGTTCTATTCCGTTCAAAATAATCATAATCCCTTCGTCTTGCCGCAAGCCCAAATAGAAGTTTGATTAACAAATATATGTTCACAAATACAGTTTGCCTAGTATATTGTATAAAGCCAATGTTCACGATCACTAAAATCATTATCGCAATGACCTTACCGAAGTACAAATTTATGACCTTAATCATTTCTTCAAAATTTACTAACCAAAGTCAAAAATTATAAGTACATCTTTATTTATATATTAAATCTTATTTCATCAAATATTAGATGCAAATGTCATATTCTATTCACCTTAAGGAATTTTTGTCCAGACCATTTCTTTTTATGACCCATGGACTTAATCTCTGTTTAAACAAGCCTCCATAATCAAATATAATTCTGAATTGGATTTAATACTATTTGTAATAACTTAACGCAATATAAATTCCTCGGCTTAATCATTTTTTTCAAATTAAAGATCATAAATGCATTTCCACTAATATGCTTAATTTTACCTCAAAAAGTATTGAATGTACGACTTATCGTTTTGAGAGATATTACATTTCATCGACCTTTAGAAATTTTGATATCAAAATTCCTATTCTAATGCTCAAGAGTCAAAAGGCATAATTATTTTTTTAAAGTGGTTAATTAAAATTAAAGATTATAAACGCATCTCCACTAATAAAGTAGATCTTACATCGGTAAGCATTATATGAGAGACCTACTAACTATTTTAAGAATCTTATATTTTACCTACTTAAAGAAAATTTTATCCTTAAAATTCTCTTCTATGGCTTATAAACCTAACTTGATCACCATCATCCACTACAATCTTAAGTTGGGTTAAATACTATTTGTGATACCGTAACCTAAGTGCAAACTAATGGGTCTTATCATTTCTTCAAAAGCGGTCAACTAAAATTAAAAATAGTAAAAATATCATATATATATATATATATATATAATTTTGTCAAATAAGTATTGAATATGAGACTAATTAACTATATAAGGGATCTTGTAACTACTATTATCACAAGCCCTTGTAGAAGTCAACTAACAAAATATAGAAAACATTCTCACTAAAACCATTAATCTTACTTGAGAGCACTTTCACTAAGAAAACATTCCCATGACATCTTCCCTCAAAACTCTTCGATTCACAATCTACAAGTATACAAAGGTGTTACAAAGTTTGGTGTTTACCATAAACAAAGCTAAATACAGAAGCAAATATAAAAAATAACCTCATCACCCGTTAAACCATATGCATCACAGCACAAATTTCCATTTAAGGTTGATCCTAAATTCCTAATAGAATGAAGAGTTCGCCCTGGATAAGGCCAAAGGAATAGACTCTCTTTTGCCAGGGACCGTATAAGTGTGTTATGCCTAAAGTTCAAATGTATATAACCCTCTTTCATTCAAGTCTAAAATCAATTAATTCTACTAGAACTGCAACGAAATCTGGCCAATAGAAGGTAATTTTGAGAAGAAAGTTGGTTAATAGAAAGATTATTTCAACAGAAAAAATTAACATTTCATGTCAAAAATTTCAAAATATAAATAACTCACCAATAATCGTTACAAGAACAAAAACCATCCCTGAAGTGATGGAAATGGTTATAATCCCTGACAACAATTTCTCTGTCAACAATCTTTGATATAAGCTTTGTTGCAGAATGACAATTGGCACAGGCACGAAGGCTTTTAATGATCCGAAGTGTTGTCCCAGGAGGGGTGCTGATGTGCCCATTAGCAATTGCTAATCTCTCATTATGATTACAAAGACTTTCTTCCTTTTCTTCAAAATTCAAATCACGTAAAACTGAATCTGTATCGGGAGTAAACCCTGCATTCTTCAGTTTGCATTCCAGCTCTTCAAGCTTTCTCATGATCCCCTCGTACTTTGGATGTGATTTGTCACCAACTCTGAAAGACTGTAGCTTTCCATTGATTTCAATCAAACTGTGCCCTTGAGCTTTGACCAGCCCAATCTTCCTCATTATAGTTCGAACATTAGGTACATTTCTCCACATTCTAACTGAGGCATAAAGATTTGACAGTTGCACAAAGTGCCCTGCATTTGTAGGTTCCAAAGCAAAAATCTTTTCCGCAGCATATTCACCGAACTTAACATTTTTATATATCCTGCTCGCACTCAAAAGCGCACCCCATATAGTGATTTCTGGTTCAATTGGCATGCTTGTAACAAATTTATATGCCTCACCTAGAAATCCAGCACGGCTTAGGAGGTCTACCACACAAGCATAATGCTGATGACGAGGTTCAATCCCAAACCCCTCCTCTCGTACAATGAAAATAGTTGCAACCTTCTTGTCCAAGGCCTGAATGGTTGCAGGCCGAGAGAGCAACAGAGGTAACATCATTTGGTTGCACCCCAGAGTACTTCATTAGATGAAAAAATTGACAGCTTCATGCCCTAATCAATGTAATCCATAACTCATGACCATAGCACTCCAAACTACCACGTCTTTGTTCTGAATATGATAAATCACCTTACGAGCATGTTTTATGCTGCCTCATTTAGCATGCATGTCAATAACAGCTGTATTAAAAAAAATTATCCTGGAATTCACTATCACAAACATGACCATCCATCCATCTTGCCAAGTCTAAGGAGCCCAATTGAGCGCATGCCAATATTGCAGACCTCAAGGTACCCGAATCAGGCTTAGTTGTACTGTAAATCATTTCCTTAAATAGCTTCATGGCCTCATCAGCATGGTCATTATTTGCATAGCCAGATATCATGGTGTTCCAAAGAATGATACCCGGCATGGCCACCCGATCAAATAACAATTTTGCAGTAGATACTTCTCCACACTTTGCATACAGTGCTGTAAGTGCAATATTCAGATCTGGCTTCATTTCTAAACCACTTTTTATGATAAAACTGTGTACAGCTTGCCCTTGTTGCAGACCACCTACATCAGTGTAGCCTTAAGAAGACTAACAAGAGCTATCAATCCGGGTTAACATCTGACTAGTGCATTTGTTCAAAGATTCTCAAGGCTTCAAGCGGAAGACCATGTTGTGCATATCCAGAAAGCATTGAAGTCCAAGAAACAACCGTTCTATAATACAGATAGTCGAAGGTTTTTTGAGCACAATTAATGTTACCACATTTTGCATACATAGCAATAAGCCCATTCTGTACAAAAACATCAGAACCAAACCCAAGCTTCAAAATCTGGGCATGAAGTCCTTAACCAGCTAGAAGAGCCAAAACACTGCTACAAGCTTTAAGAATGTAGGGAAAAGTAAACCCATCAGGATTCACACCATCCACATGCATTCTGTAATACAGGCCAAGAGCATCCCAAAACAAGTCAAGACGAACACACCCTCTGATCACAGCAGTCCAGGGAAAAATATTAGGCTGAGGTATATCTTCAAACAGCTTGCAGGCACTTCCAATATCACCCAGGTCTGAGTTCAAGTGAATCGGCTTACCAGCAACAAAGTCTTCTGAATTTAGCCCTAATTTTATAAACTGGCAATGAAGCTGGACAAGACCAGTCAAGTGGGTGCAAATATCCAAAAGGTCAACAAAGAAAGCTTCCATATCATGGGATTTTGATTGTTGAACACCATGGGTGATCGATTCAGACACATGAAGAATACTACATAATGACTAGTGTCAAAATATTCCATTTCCAAGAGAAAGTAACTCATCTTTAAAGGCGGCAATGGAAGGAAAATGGTGAATGAATGAGGCAAAGGGTAATAGCATCTACGCACCATAACACTCCTATTCATCCAAACCTGATAGAAATTTAGGGCCTGTCACTTGCATTGGACATGACTGAAATAGAATGGGACCCACTCCTAGTAGACATGCCTTGCCATAATGTTCGTCTAAATATGGTTGGATGTGGCATTTCCCGAGTTACTAGATACAATATCATTGTCAGAAATGCAATGTAATGAAAGTAACAACAATACAAAAACTACCCTGGAAAGTAAATAACGTATGAAAAATTACCTTCAAGCATTATTTCATTTCACAAACTTAAGAAATTTAAGACTACACATGCAACAAAACAACTAACAAAAGACATATGCTCATCGCAATGTTTAATAGCAATAGTGAATATACTTCCACATACATTAACCATACAGGTTTTTGAAAAAAAAACATTATTTCTTCTTCTTCTTCTTCTTCATGCAGCATCCTCTCAATTCTAGATATACAATTTTTTTTATCTCATATGGCCAAAGCCACTCCACAATGCAGTGAACAGATAATTGACATAGTATTATTAAGGCATGAATAGCAATCAGGAGATCAGGAGATATAAGAGTAAACTTCAACTTTTCTTATTTTGCAAAACCAAATTAAATGCATTGGCCAATAAAATCAAGAGCATTTATAATTTCATAACTTCCTAATACAAGTAGGTGCTAAAAGGGGATTTGCTTAAATAAAAAAAATCCCAAACAAGTAGAAACCTAAAACACTGAAGTAAGGAAACTTCTAAAACAAGCACAATACTAAGATTGCCAGCACCAGATAATATTCTTTCAGCTGAAGAAGCACACAAATCAAGCATGATTATCGCTAAGTACATCATTCTCTTCTGTTTAGCTGGTATATTTCAATTTGCAAGCATATGCAATAGAAGTTAAGATTTTATGTTACGAGATAACTTTAAAGCATAGAACTTTCCCCCATTGAATTTCACATGCAAACAACCGTCTGAGTGAAACATATAATAAATTCCACAAATATAATCATTCAATAGATTGAAATGACAAAGCACCTCACATCAAACCATATATATTTTTATCCTTAGCATATTCCATGGCTGTAATCTAATGCAAGCACTGTGACTACCAGGACATTTTCATTCCACATGTATATATTCTAGAAGCTATGATTGAAGTAGAGTGCTAACTAATCAAGATAAAGATCAAATTCATAAGCAAAACTATTTTACCGACTCTATCACCACAATCTTACAATGTCCAAGGTCACTCATGAAAACAACAGTCTAAGTGAAAACAGACAACAAGTGCCACAAGTCCACAAACATAGCAGTCAATAGATTGAAATGACCAAGTTGATCACCTCAATAGTGATGAAGGTGATGATGATGATGATGAGCGAGGGGCTTTGATGTCCTCCTTGGGTGCTGACCAAGGATGGATGAGTGGCTGGCACCACCAGTGAGAGTAAGAAAGGTTGATGCTAGTAGGCTCACATGCTGCTTGATGAAGTAAATCAAACTAGGCCGCCCATCTAAACTGGCGGTATAACAAGCTGCCTGGTTCGCCAAAATTTTATGACATACTAATTAACAACTTGGTAACCATACCATGGGACGGGGTCAGGCCTGCAAGGCGCTAGACCTTCTGAATTGTGGTCCGTTCTTATTAATCCTAGGTCATGAATAAAGTATATTTGGCTCAATTAGCATTTTTTCAATTAAATAAAAACTTGACAAGAAATTTATAGCCTAATAAGTAATGAACAAAATGTGCTTATTCAGCTAAATGCAAAAGTCGAGCTTGATGTCTTTGTTTTTTAGCTCAACAAAATGTTCAGCTTTAGGCCATATTATATATAAATTTAATATTTAATTGCCTTTAGAATAGATTAATAATTTATACCATTTGTGCACAAAATAAAAATATAAGATGGTAAAAGATATAACCATACTTCGGCGGTATACCCGGCTCCAAATTGTCCATATTTTCTTAACAGATTATACGAAATTCTGGTTAACCAGAATAAGAAATGAGCTTACTATCAAATAAATAAAACTTTCCGAATGGATATATGATGATTAATACACTTTACCTGCAAAACCAACCATTTCGCAACAACAGAGATGGAACCTTAATACACAATTCCACACACTGCAACATCCAATTATTTCTACGAAACAATTTCCCTCATCCACCGACAACATCACAAGGTACCCAAAATAGGCAAACAAACCATCATCCAAAAAAAGTTTTAAAAAATCACTTTATTTTTTAACCACTAAATGGAATAACCAGTTTATACAATTGAGTCACAACAGCCATTCAACAAACTCATGGGTTGCCTGAATAAAAGAGCAAAAGAAGATGCTATTTGGACTGGTATAAACCAATCACACATTGACATAAAACAACCCAAAACCCACATACAAAACAAAGTCGCTAAAATAATTATCCTCGCCATTTCTTCATAACAGAACTAGAACTGCTAATTAACAACCAAGAACAAGGAAGAGAGAATGCCAGGACAAATTTACCAAATGGACGGAGATGCTAAGGGACCATGATAGGAGGAAGAGAGGGAGGGAGAAGGTGGAAGGAGAGGAGGAAAAAGAGAGGACCACGATAGGGATATGTCCGCCGGAGAGACGACAACGCCGATGGAGAGGAGGCAAAGTAGAGGACGGGGACTTGGGTGGAGTTGGGAGCCATCACAACTGCGACACTCCCCTCGGACAGCCACCGGAGGGAGGCTGTAAAACCCACGATTCGAGTTAGGGTTTTATATTCAGAACCGGTCGAGTCGACCGTTATTTTTGAATTGAGTCAGTTTCAGGACACGTGTACCGAGCCGACGCCGGTCGCGTGTATGAGCTATGAGGGTCATGCGTACCCAAGTATATGATGATAACGTCATGAACACAGCAGAACAGAATGAGTTATCAGAATATATGAGAGTATGCCAGTGCATTTTTTTATTATTTTTATATATAATGGATCGTAGAATTAGTTTTAGGCCGTTTATTGCGTTAGGACGCGTTACGGGCATTTTGGGTGGGTTGATAGTTCTAGAGCATATCATTATGATTTTTTTTATGTTGTTTGATTTTACGGGATTTTTCCCGATTTTTATGAATTTTTTTAGGATTTAATACGACCTAGTTATTATACTTGACTCGAGCCGGAGACGAGTCAAGTCTTAATTACAAGTTTGCCACCCAACCTTTCTTCTCCACGACGACATTTTCTCCCCACGCCCAAACCCTCATGCCGCGCCGCCCCTGTTCGCGCGCCACCGCCGCCGCTGTCGGCGCCGCCCGGCCGTCGACCGACGCCACCCAGCTCGGCGACGACGTCGCCCTGCCGCCCCGACCAGGCCCGGCCACCATCGGGCCGCCGCGACGCCGGAATCGCCACGCCTAGCGCCGCGGCTGCGTTTGGTCGCGTCGCCGATCCTGCCGCCGGCGACCGTCGCAGCCGTCATCCAGTGGTCGCCTCAGCACCACCGACCACCCAGCGACCCTCCTCGACTGGAACGGAGGCCGTCGCCGCCGTGGCCGGCCGGAGCTAGCGACCCATCGCCGCCGGCTCTGTTTTGCCGTTTTCCGGCGAGCCGCCACCTCCATTGGCCACGCTGATGTCATAGATGAGTCGGGCTCGCCGAGCCGGTTCCGAGGGTACCCAACACGACCCCTTTTCGACCAGTAGACGCCGCCGGCGATTGTCGCCGGAAAACCACCGGAAGTCGCCGGAAAACCGCCGGAAAAATCGGAATTTCTGGGATTCGCCGGAATTCACCGGATCTTCCGCGGGGCTCACCCAGTGGAGCCCGATCGAGCTTCGGACGCCGAGGAGCGCCGAGTTCGAGCTCCGAGACGCGCGACAGAACCCTAGCCGTCGCCGATTGCCGACGACGTGAGGTATAATTACCTCCGATTGATTTCTTTAAAATTGATTATGATTGTTAGTATAACATGCTAAAATTGAATAATTGTCATGATAAATGTATGAGTATGAGTGTAGTGATGATTGCATGATGCAATTAATTGAGAATGAATAGTGAGTGATTTAATGAGGTAGATCGAGTTGAGCATGATAATCGTGTATGATGTAACTTAGGAAAAATACAGTAAAATTGGTATGAATAGGACGAGTTAGGATTATTTACTTTTATGATTATTTGATTGGTCATTGTGATGGATGATGATGGTGTTGTGTGTGATTCATTGATTTTGATGCATCATGTAGTTAGTGGGCGTTAGTATTTAGTTTTGATGTGTAGGTACGGAGTAGGAGCTCGCCGCCTAGGCGCGATGACACGCTTGGAGCTTCTACCAGGTCCGTTTAGGACTCGTCTGTTTTACTCTTTCTATTGTATGTTTTATTTATTGTCTGCAGGACGGGTTAAGTGGCGTTTTATCGGATCCCACTTAACTCGGGCCATTTAACCGAACATTTTCCGGATTAATAACCCCTCGAGGATGAGATCCCTCGAGGATGATTTCGAAAACAAGATCCACCACAAGTTGCCTTCGGGCCTATTATATAAATCCCTACCCAGCCTATATATATGTAGTTTTCGCGTTTTTAGTGAGACGAGAGATGGAGAAATCGACTGCACGTACCATGCAGAGGATGCCGTGACAGTCAAAGCGGGCTCTGGATTAGTGCCAGCGGACTGTTCCATTCCCGAGGGATCCTGACAACTCCGCGTTTGAGTTCCTCACACCCGGAGAACGTGGAGGTTTACGGGTACTGTTTAGTACAGCGCATGTCCGGACTTGTGGTTCAAAGGGTACTAAAGGCGACTGCCTGAGAGTATTCGGCCTTCGTGCTCAAGGCCAGGAGAAATATGGAGGTAAGGAGAGGGCTTAGGATAAAGTTTCACGAGAAGTACTGAAAAAGAAGTGCTGAGAGTAGCACAGTACCAACAGCAGATCAGTAAGTTCGGGATGCTACCGGGTCTGCAGCCCAGTGGCTCCTCAGTAGTGCCCTTCAGAGTGTTCTTGAGGAAGTATATGGTTTTCTTTCATATGAGAGTTTGCTCTCATAGCCAGCTTGTTATAGTTATTTTATTTTCCGGACCAGTAACACTTGTTACTGACGTGTTTTTATACTATATGTAGGTAATAATCACGAGTTGGAGGAGCCAGCTTGGACGGAGGAGCAATGAGGTCTTGTACACACACACATGTTAGATTTCTGAATGTTTAATATTGTATTCTTATGTTATTATATTGTGAATGACATGAGTAAATGTTTGAGCATGATGATATGATGTGAATGAAATGCTAAGACAAGATAATAGAATGCAAAATATGATCAGAGTTGAGCAGCGGAAGCGTAGTGGGTTGAGACCCGAGCTTCAGAATGAATACGTCATAAGATGTTAGATTTTGTGTGATTGTTAATGCATGCCGATATATTTGTATATATATTATTTTGACAGGGTGGGCCCATAATTGCACTTTTAGGGGAGACCCTGTTAGTTTTACTTCAGAATTTTCATCGATTTTGCTCGTAATTGTGATGGTGTGAAATTTAATTTGCATGTCATTCATGTAGTACCATGTTAGGATTTTGTGCATGCATTCATTCATGACAGATCGTATCTTCATCTTAAGACGCCGAGATTGGATCCGCACGAGTTAGGTTCGTGTTAGCCGACCTAACCGGGGCCTGTAACATGCCGGTTTGGTTCACGAGTGTGAACCGGATTTGGGGTGTTACAGAGGCGGCGAGGGAGCGGACCTGGTTGAGGAAGTTGGCCAAGGAGAGGCGGTGGCAGCGAGGAGGACAGGACGAAGGTTAGGGGGAGAGGGAAAGTCTAGTTTTTAATACCTGACCGGTCCGGCCGGTCCGAGGCGTCAAATCGAACCGGTCTGATGCTTTCGGTTTTCATCAAAACTGTCGAACCGGTGCTATACTCGAACCGGCCGGTCCGAATTTGTACGGCTTTCCCCAAAATCACCCATTCCCAAATACCCACCTTTGACCCCCAAATCCCACTACATCCGGCAGAGGGGTAAAAAATCTTATATGTACGTATTCCCAACGTTTTATGATGTTACATAATTCATGTTGGTTGAATTTGCTCTCCTTGAAAAAAGTTACATGGTAGAGGTTGGAATTTCCGCACCTCGTGGAGAGGAAGATCCTAAAAATAATCTGCACTAACAATTTGTTAAGCAAGAATCTAAATCAAGTGGTAGCACTTTATTTAATACAAGATTACTACTTTATAAACTAGAACATTCTTTAATAATTTATTTTCAAGAGATAATAAATTATTCTTCGTGGGAATACAACAACAAAGAGAGTCTTCAATCTCTTGTCACATCCTAGTGTTAAACCAAAATTCGTCTCAAATTCAAATTTTTCTCAAAAAAATTGATAAAAAATTATAGAGGTGAGATGGGGAAGACCATGTTAAAACTTTTTATTTTTTTAAGAATGAGTGTTTATAAAAGAAAACCAGTGAAAGGATACGGCAGCATGAATGGGAGTGACCCATCACACTCCAGCACTCATGCTAATACTTGTTATTTTTATACAGTTATTTTAGTAAATGGATATTCAAAAATATCATTTTGACGCATGCTATTCTTTTTAAATGTCATTTTATGTACGAGGTGGGTATACATGTTTTACATACTAAGAAAAAAATTAACTTATGTTCTAATTAAAATAGGTTATGGTATTATGTGCAATATTATAGGCAAATTCTTTTTTTGTGGAGCTGCTGACGTGGCCAAACTTATGAGGTCATTTATTGGCCAAATGTCCCTCAAAGACTATCTAAAATAGATGTTGATGCATATTCATCTTTTCGGTTATTCATAATAATTTTCACTGACAATGCTTTCTAAATTATGTGCTGAGAAGGAAAAGAGTTATTCATAATTATTTTTTTCAGTCACATTTACTAAAAAGTTAACGGTGCCATTGAGAAGGTATTGGAGTCCATGATTTAAAAAGTTGTTATTAAGAAACAAAATTAGATGATTGAACCATCCACTGTGAGCCGGTGATCTATTTTGGTAATAAAATATATGCATTCTGACAAAGTTTAATTTTGCATTTTTTGCAGCATTACTCATTAATGGTAAGAGTTTATCGCATTCTATAATAAATCTTGTAAGATGTCTGAAATTTAGTATTTAACATTTAGACAAAAGTAGAGAAACATGATTGATAGGCTATAAGAGTATAGACTACAAATAGATAGACATATTCTAATTTTTAACTTCATGGAAAATGCAGTTATGTCCCAAAGATAAACATTGGATCCAAACAAATAAACTCGAACAAGGTATTTGAAAATGCGGTACATTATATAAAATTTAAAACTATTATGCTTATGACCGCTGGGACACTTGGGATGCCCCTTTTTTTTTATCACATTAGTTCGTGTCAGCAAAAATATCCAAAGTCACTGTGGATAGTATGGGGGTGTTAATTGAGCGAGCTCGGAGTGAGTCGAGCTCAACATATGTTCGACCAGCTCGATTAAAAGTTAAAAATATTTCACTTAAAAAAAATAGAGGCCAATGTGGTTCCTACGACCTTTTAAGTCATTAAGGTAAATACTTACCATCTCAACTATATTGTTTCTTTATTATTATATTTCATATATATATAATATAATATAAAAACTATATTATTATATTATTTTATCAAGTCGAGTTCAAATTAAGCTAAGTTCAAGTTATAACCGAGTCGAGTCAAATCGAACACGACCTTGCTTCAAGCTCGGCTTGTAAGATTCGAGTTCGAGAGATTCGAGTTCGAGTCAAGCATTTAAATATCAAGTTTCGAGTCGAGTTAAGACGTTAAATACTTACGAGCTAACTCGCTCAATTAACAACCCTATAATACTCTGTATTTAAGAGACGGCCTACATATTTTGGACACCTCCGTTACCGGGTGAGACCAGCGGGTTCGGGCCGTCCCGTTTTATAAGACAACGACACTGCCACCGGCCTGACGTTTCGCAGCGGTCCACCACGGTCGCGTCCCTCTCTCCCTCGCACCAGCGTCGCCGCCCCCCTTCGACTCCCTCAAGGAGAACAGCCTCTGCTCAATGATGGATGGTTGGTGCTATCTTCTTCTTCTTCAATTTATTTGTTGCTCTACTTATATTAATTAGGGTGCCGTTTAGATTAGGATTTTGGTGCTTGCCATTGTTTGGTCCCATGAATTCAAGCTAGTGGTGATTATTGTGCTGATATGATGTCTACCCTGCATTTTTTGGGGCTCATAATAATCAAATTCATATTAATTATTCATATATGAGCCTGCTGCAAAGGGATGCCTCTAGTGCGGTCAGTTCAATAACAATTAACATGATGAACGGATAGGTTAGAGGTCAGTTTTGAAAGTGTGATGCTTATGGAAGTCGTATAACACTTGTAATTATTTATTATAAACCGCCTTTCCATTTCAACAATATGACGGAGATTGTTGAATGCAATAGAAGTTGCGATGTGCATGTACTACTCCGGATTGTTGTTGCATTTCTAAGTTGTGAAAATGGTGCATTTCTGAAAATGTTGTTTTTCAGGAATTGCCATAACTAGTTACATCCGATCAAACATCATCGCTAGCCATGTTTTACTTTTTTCTAGTTATGTCCAGTGCTGAGTAAGAAGCCCTCTGGCAATGCTGAGTAAGAAGCCCTGTGGAAGGGATACCATGGGAATGGTGCTAAGCTTTGCTCCTTAGAGAAAAGATGATATGGAAGGGCCTTCTATGGAGCTGCAAGAGAGCTACTTCGAGGATTTCCAGAAGAACTTACCATCATTTTGCTGACATTGAACCCCGCTTGGCAGAGGGGGCGGTTGTGTGGATAGAGAACCTGGAGGATGCTCTTAGTCAGTCTCTGGACTCATCCACTCAATCTCGTGATCTCAAAGCTGTTAAGACTGTCCACGCGTGGCTTGTAAAACTGCACATGAATGGCCATGTTTCCCTGTGGAATAAAGTTCTGAACATGTATGGGCAGTGGCGGTATGAGCGTCTGTGGCGCCAAATGTTTGAGAATATGCCTCTGAGAGATGTGATCACTTTCAATACTATGATCTCTGCTTGTGCTCGATGGGGTTCAGGGACCACTGAGCATCTGTTGCTTTACTCCCGCATGCAGAATGAGGACGTGAAGCCTAACCATTTCACCCTTTCTGCTCTGTTGTCGTCTACTGGAGACTTTAAGGTGCATGTTCAGATTCATGCCCGAGCAGTTAAATCTGGGTACAACTCAAACAGATTTGTGGGGAGTTCTCTTGTTGACTGCTACTCAAAAGTTAAGTGGTTGGAAGGTGCAATAAGAGCATTTGATGAGATATCTGATGTTGATTTGATTTCGTGGAATATTATCATTGATGGTTGTGTGACAAATGGAAGTAGAGAACTGGCTATAAGATTCTTCTCCCAGATGCTGGAGAGTGGCATAAAATACGATTGCTTCACTCTGACAAGCATAATCAAAACCTGCCTAGAACCTGGGCATTTGTATCAAGGGATGCAAATCCACTCGTCCATCATAAAAGCTGGTTTAGATAGGGAAACACCAGTTGGAAATGCATTGGTCACCATGTATTCCAAGTGCGAGCATGGGATGGAATCTGCATACAAGATCTTCAGCGTGATTCCAGAGCCTAACATCATCTCCTGGACGGCTGCAATTTCAGGATTCATGCAAAATGGATTGGATAGGGATGCAATTGAGTTTTATCAAGATATGGTAAGAAAAGGGGTGAAGGAAAATGAATATAGCTTTGCTAGCATCTTGCCATCTTGTAGTAGCCTAGCAAGCCTTGAACAAGGAAGACAAGTTCACGCAAGGATTGTAAAATCTGAATATGGCCGTGATAGAATGGTTGAAAATGCTCTCATAGACATGTATGCCAAATGTGGCAGCTTAGATGATGCACAAAGGTTATTTAGTACAATGCATAGTCAGGATGTGATTTCGTTGACAGTCATGATAACCGCGTTTGGGAAACATGGCAGAGGGAAAGATGCAATAAAGATCTTTCAACAGATGAGGAAAGAAGGTTTTAAAGCAGATGGGCTTATGTTACTTGGTGTTCTCAATGCGTGTAGCCACAATGGTCTGGTGGATGAAGGTCTCGAGGTGTTCCAGCTGATGGTAGTTGATGGTATCAAGCCAACAACCGAGCAATGCACTTGTGTGGTTGACATGCTTGGTCGGGCTGGAAGATTGAAGGATGCAGAAAATTTCATCTGGAAGATAGGCATCCAATCAGATGCCTCAGTTTGGCAAGCTTTTCTTAGTGCTTGCAAGCTTCACGGGGATAGGGATCTTGGTGAAAAATCTGCGCAGAAAATTCTGGAGTTGGAACCAGAAAAGGAAGGACCTTATGTATTACTCTCTAACATATACGCTGAAAGGGGAATGTGGGAAGAAAAGCGCCAGGTGAGAGGACGATTGGATTATAGTGGTTTGAAAAAGGAGACAGGGTACAGCTGGGTAGGCACGAATTGCATTTGACAGCAAGCTACGCTCCCACAACATTTACAGGGACATATTTCATTTTCGAACTGATTAAACAGAGGTGTATTTCTTAGGATGACACTTTGCTTAGGAATCATAGGGATGAGCTTTGCTGCATGAAGGCAATCACTACAAACCCTGAGGTTCTAGATGTTACAACATATGCACAAATGCTATTTCAACAAAGTGTTTAATTATCAGACTCATTCATCTGATCTTAATGATTTGCTCTTCTAAACTATCACACCCTCAATTTAGACTGGTCTGATTTTGTTTTCAAATTTTACAAAGACTCGAGCAGACTCAACCGTAGAGAGCCAGATCTTGTCATGACTTGTGCCACAAGCATGCTTGTAAATCATGATTCACCTAATGCTTTCGTCTTGTTTTTCATTTTCGTTTTCAGAAAAAAAGCTATAGTTAATATGTGTTATTGTTGCCTTTATGCAGGTCGTCAATGAAGAGACTTTGTCCTTGTATGATAAACTTGGGATATGGTCGGCCAGATGTCCCAGAGTCCCACCTACAATAGGGTAGCCTTTGTGACTGATGATGTATTACTGGTTTTGAAGAAGTGAAATGGAGTTTTGCTCTCTTCTTTCTAGCCCCACAAAGATGAAAGGTATTTTTTGTTTAGTGACATAGTTTGGAGGTGTTTCATGTTCATGCCGAAATTTATTTACTATTGGATCAACTAAATGAAAAATCCGTTGTATGGAGGAGAAAAAAATAGAATGAGAAACCATTCTTTTTGATCCAAATGCATAAATGTCACATTTATGTGTATCAAAGTAGAAAACAATTAAGTTGAACTTTGGTCACATAGAAAACATACCCAACAGAAGTAAAATGATATGAAATGCCTCATTTTGAAGAATCATGGGGATCAATTACCTTCATAGATCCGATGGGCCACGGAATGCTTAGTTGCTTTTCTAACTTCACTTCCTTGCCACGGCAGTAGTTTGCATTGATGTAAAATTTTCAAAAATAGTTTTTCTTTTTGCTGCCCATTGAGCATATCATATGGCATATTAATATTCATTGGTGTGAATATTTTGAAACAGTTTTTTGTGTGCTTTCCTGTCAATTTCTCACGAGGGTGTTACAGGCCATACAACTGATTATTTCCCCAATAAATTGCAAGTACAAGTTACAATCACAGTGAATTAAGCATAACTTTGCATAATTTTCCATTCAAACAAGAGAACTAATTTAATTTTTGTAGGAAAAGATGAGAAAGATTACAACCATGGGAGCAGATAACTAGCTTAATTCTATTTTGGCGTGGTCTAATTATAACGGGTTGTGAAGCTTTGATCCATTTCATCCTTCTTCAAGGTCTGTTAAACCTAGACCGTGTAGATTTGGGCAGTCCATGACCGCGTGTTTTAATTGCTTTGGTTAGGGCCAGTCAGTCAAGAACACTCAATTGGTTGATTGGTTAATGAATTTGTAGGATTTTTTATCTTTGCTATAATAAACCTATGTATAAGCCCAAATATTACATTTGTCTATCAGACATTCAGACTAAGATATGTACAAAAGCAGGGCAAAGAGATTCAGATAAAGCTAAATAAAAACATGGGCTACAGCACAAAGATGTCTAGGGTAGCATTGATGTCTATTTTCTTGCTAGTCTCTTATGTCATTGATGTTGCTCCTGCTGCTGGGGAGTATGAGAGCAGACCCCTGGGCCCATCTTTTACAAGCTTGATGCCATGCTTGCAAGCGTCCGGAAATGCCAGGTCAAGGTCCCGGCTAGCTGCTGCACCGGGGTGCCTGTGTGCTAAGGAGGTTTCCGAGGTGCCTATGTGCTGTGTTCTTGTCTCCAGTGACCAGATTTACATGGTTGAGCCCCGCCATCGCCATCACTGTGCTCAAACGCTCCATCATCAAGAATAGGCCAGGCCCGTCGGAAAGAAAAGCGGAGGTAATCATGTCAAATCCGCTACGTAACACCCTTTTGGTTCGTAATGCGAATCGAACGAAAATATTAAATTTTAAATTGTTATTCTTATTTAATTTAAATGAAAAGCCAATCTATAAAATAGACTTAACCACTGTATGTGTCAAAAGATAGAAGGTTTGAGAGAATTTAATACGCTACAAAAACATATATCATCACACAAAAACATGTCCAGACACCTAAGTCTGGGTTTATGTAAATTAGACATCTTAAATAAATTTAAATTACAAAAAAACTTTAAGTCCCAAAAGAAATCCAACAAAGTTTCACTTGTAATTAGAATTTGGAAATTTTTTTTACAAGCTTCTATAATTTTACAATTTATAAAATCTACACGCAATCATTTACATATCACTTATTTCACACACTGAAAGATTAGAGAGATATTCCACTTTGATTACACCACATCACATCACATATTATTTACAACCAAAATTTGCATTCTTCATTTTATTAATTTCCTTAGTCTTCACATAAACCCTTGAACCCGGAAAATAGTTCAAATGCATGTTAGTAATAATAATTTTTAATATATTTTAAGACATGACAACTTCGTATTTCAAAGCTTCCAAGCGCTCACACATGAAAGAAAGGTCATTTATATACAAAGTGACTCACTAGCCTAGATTAGTATTTTCATTATATGGCTCACTGACCTCACCTAATATTTACATTACATGGCCTACCGGCCCTATATCAACATGAACAAATTACTCACACTGCAACAACCAAGTCAATTATCCCATGAATCATTCTTGTTCCTTACGTCTCTCCGACCAAACATGCAATATCAACTTATATAGAAAGTATACGTCAGTAATCAAAGATTACCGATTTAGAAATAACTACAAAAAATGATTTTTCAAATTGGCAAATGGATAACTCATCGTCCACGAAAAATTTCATCACGAAATTAGAAACTTCTCTACACTCACATCATTATATCGAAGTATGATCAATAGATCTTAATTATAATCACAAAATTATACATGAATATGAAACGGAGATACTCAGACAGCAACATGCCGATTTTATGCTCAACATAGCATAAACTATAATCACCATCATATCTCGGATACACTCAACGAGAAGTCACACCATAATTACCATAACATTGTATGGTTCAGATATACTCAATGAGAAGAATATTCATGCAAAATATACACACTATTAGTAGGTAAAAGAACTTTTATGTATATAATATAAATTAACTGCCAATCCAAGCACCATTGGTGTATACCGACCAAGCCCTTTGGTAGGCATCACGCTCCCATCTATCACATGTGCATATAAAATTCAAAAAATCATACTATATATACAAGGTCTAAAAAGCTTGATAAATAGCGCTAAAACAACTTTTGATTTTAATCTCATGTTTTTGAAATTTACATTAAGGGATCTTAACGTTGAAGTTTTATTAATCTAAAAAATTAGATAAGATAACCCATAAGTAATAGAATCTAATAAAATGTCACTAACTACATCTAATGAAATCAATCAAAATTGTGATAGAGCCAATAAGCAGATCAATTAGAAAGGAGTCTTAACGGACCTATGAGACAAGCTCCATGTCCCAAGTTGACGAGTTCCACATCGCACGACCTAGCAAATGTTGATAGTTACTCAAACCCTAAATGATGCATACATGTAATGACATACAAAAAATCTTAGATGTAGCAAATAACATGACATTCAAGGGCATGAAATTAGATATACCACATCTCACAGTAATCACATCATATTCACATGTTGAGCATGTCAAAACTATGCAAGATTTTGATAAATCAATAAAGATGAAGAAACGAAGATATTAGTTCATTATGAAATTATTTCTGAAATTTAACATACACACTTAAATCTTACAATAAATATTGAAATGCTCGAATAACTCAAGACAATTTAATTGAAATACGCACATTAATTAAAAATATGATCATATAAAATTATAAAAAATAATTTAAAATTTTGAGTCAATTATTTAAATTTAATCCTAACAATAATTTTATTATAATGACTTTAATCCAAAGAACTTAAAAATCTCATGTTACACCTAACTCGTGTTACTGAATTAAAAATTATCATTATTAATATTATTTTATATCATTTAATTAATTAAAATAATTAAATTAATTATCAATCAACATTTTACAATTGAATACGAGTTAAAATATTATTATTTTAACTTTTAATAAATTAATCAATTAAACACACGAAACGAGACCACTCAAAGCTAAAAAAATTATAAAATTTTACTCATTTTAAAATTTTAACCATCAGTTAAATAAATTTAGTTAATAAATTTTATAAATTTAAACCGCCACGATTATTTTATTATATTTAACATCCCAAATCTACACAAACCATTAAAAATTATATTTTTATCATAAAATTAATAAAAAAATTACTAGACATACACGATACAACGATGATTTAGTTATCTACACGTCTAATTACGTACATTTAGATACGTCTTATTACGTAAGATGCAAACAACACGACTGTGGATGGTGTCCAAAACCAAAAAAATAGGGGAATAGAAAAGGTGCCTCGACCAGAGGAAAGGAAGGGGAAAAGGGGGCACAAAAAGGTGGCGATGGGTCCACAGTGGTGGTATCTGTGGCCAGGAAAGAAGAAGGAAGAGGGAGAAGGGAGAGGAAGGTAGAAGGCAAAAGTGAGGGAAGAGGGAAAAGGTGAGGATAGGGAGGAAGGAGGGAGAAGAAAGAGGGAGGGGAAGAGTAGGTGACGGCTAAGAGGGAGGAGAAAAAAGAAAGCAGCAAAAACGGGGAAAGAGAGAAAAAGAAAGAAGAAAAGGGGGGAGGGAGAAAATGGGGAAAAGAAAAAGGAAGGAGGGAGAGAATGGGAAAGGGAAAAAGATAAAAAGAGAAAAAACATGGGAGGGAGAAAGAGAGAGAGAAAGAGGCAGTGAGAGACTTGTAACACAAGTCTAAGCTCAGCCAGACCTAGACACTTATGCGTACAAAATAGACGCAAGGCCTTGATCTATAAAATGGAAGCCATTGGTTTGATAATTGAGATTGGCAGAAAAAACTCAACTGTGGACGTGTCAAATACCCAAACCCATAATAACACATAATGATACTAGCACTAAACCAACCGAATTGGATTGACCGCGTGCTATTCAGATTGAATTAACAACAAACTACATGTAAAATACGGGGTAGATAGACCAGGTTTTATATGCTAAGTATGATTATATTTAATTTTACTCATTTTATATTGCAGATTGATGATTATATTTGATTTTACTCATTTTATATTGCAGATTGATCACTTTTTACATTTAAATGAATGAACGTTGCATGTTCTTCCTTCTGAAACCAATTATCAGAGGAGAATCAATGAATGCTTGATATCATGATCACTGTATTATATGCCTCCTTGTATCTTGTATCATTGGATAGGCATGATATTAGGATGATGATATTTTAATGATCAAACTGGTAATGTTAGTCATCCTTTATTATGTAAATTTTGACGTGATAGCTTGATATTGGGGGTTAATTGGACTAATGGTAGTTACTTAATTATTCTATGTTTTCTTTCATTTGAAATTTTAATTATTCTGGTTTGCTGTTAGTTTTTCGTAATTTTTCTTTCGACGCTATGCAGGTTATACCATGCCATGAGGAGGCATGCATAAGTTCTATTACGTGTTTGAATGCAAAATTTGCTCTTCCGATGGAGGTGATCTAGTGTATGAACTATTTAGGATTAAAGAATGGTATGAAAAATATGTAAATTATTGACTAGTGAACGATGTACCTCATGCAATGATCAAAAGTCTGGCTTTCATGTGGTGCTAATTGCTATATATAATTTTTGCACCTATAATCTGACCGGCCAATTACAAGAAGAGAAAAAAGAGTTGGGAAGTGGTTGGGATTGGTTTGAGTGTGGGTCTAGGTCACTCGGTGCGTGTATGCAAATTGCCTTGAAAAACACAAACAATAGTGCTACATACGACAAATTTACGAAGTAATCGAGGGCTTCCACTTGCGAAGGCGGATTTGGCCAGAATATCTTTTGCAGCAGAGTTTCTTTGAGAAAGAACTTAGTAACACTGTAAACAGATTTGTTGTCGAAGGGGTCCTCTCTAAGTCCTACCTCTTGAAAACGATTAACGATGCTTTTATTTTTTTCAAGCGATTAATAAAGCTTCAAAAATATTAAAGCCTCAAGAGAAGACGAGTTGTATTTCGCGGCACGAGCCCAATGGGTGAACCATACCGTGCCTGTTATTAATAGATTCCAGAGTCTCTCGCCTTCAAATATTTGAAGCTTACAGTCGCCAATTTTCATGCCATTGTAACTTTCTTTCTTGTCATAACTTTCCCATTGGTTTGAAGGATTGATAGGTCAGATACAAGCTTTAATCAATCTACCAATGTCCAATGTGACCGACTTCTTCAATCCTTGGATGGATACCCAAAAAACAGAAGAAAGCTCGAAAATTTATCCCAGCAGGTGGGACTTTTAACGCCACTCCCGTTTCCAGCAAAGAGATCACTAAATAATGCAGAGAACCACACTCCCGCCCACCGATCCAAGTTACAACTCGTCCACAAAACGAAAAGTTTGGTCCGTCCAGACGCGCTACCAAATTAAGCAAACAAAGAGTGATTTAATTTCTTGGTCTATTTTATAACATCACCCCACACATTGAAATAGTATGCTCGATTAGACTCTTAAAACATAGTATTAAGATTTCTTCAACGATCTCTTACTGCCGGTACAGCCGCTAGATGGGTAGAACCACACACACGATATATAATTACTGAAAAGATCTAAACTAGAAGTTGCAGATCAGAAGGAGGATTATAGCGGGAAATCACTGCTTCCTAGTTAATGGTGTGGACAGAATGTGATGAGGTAGCTGCCGCCGCTGCAGGTGACGATGCTGGTCGGGTCGTCGTAGGCGTAGGAGTAAGCTCTTGGGCAGGCGCTCTTGAAGATGCGGGAGTAGGCCGTCGGCCGGCAAGACTGCGGGTTGCCGAAGCTCCCCGTGCAGCAGTACCTGGGTGAGTTGAAGGCGAAGCAAGCGCTCTTGCATGCCACCACCCGGTTCGTGCGGTCCTTCACCTGCAACCCCACCGGGCACATCCTGTTCAGATCGCTCACGCACCCCGCGTAGCTGCACTTGCCGGTCCCTCTGAACGGCGTGACCGAGACGGCGAGGTTGTACCCGTCCACGAGGCTCACGTCGTAGAAGTCCTGCTCGCCGAGGGTGATCTCGGCGAGCGTCGCCGGCGGCGCCCCGCCCAGGCCGTTGCAGTAGAGGGAGCCGCCGCAGTCGCCGGTGGCGCAGCGGCCCCTGCCTGCGGCATCGAAGACGCAGTCTTGGCGGCCCCAGATGCGGCCGGACCAGCCGGCGGGGACCTTGAGGGAGTAGGCCTGGTTGGAGAGGAGGCGGAAGCCGCCGCGGGCTAGGACGGTCTTGCCGGCGCTGGGTTGGATGCCGGGCCACACCGGGTGGGAGCACTTGTTGTAGAGAGCAAATGTGGTACCATGTGACCTTCCCACTGCATATGTATAGGTATCATATTTATTTAGTTCCATTTCCATGCAATGATCACCAAACAATAGCTTACAACGTTGATGGAAAAATGAAGAGCATAAAATGATGTCTTGCTCTCACCTGATACAGAGATGCAGGAGAGGAGTAGCAAGGCCAATGCAGCTCCCATTGTGGCCGGCGTCGAAGAAGACGAGGCGGCTATTGCGTGCACCGGGGGAAGGAGATTGATTGTATTCTAGTGCTATAACTTAGAAGTTGAATGATAAGAGTCTTCTCCTCAATCCTCCCCCCAGAGTGTAGTAGTACTAATAGTATACTATACGTACGTATAACGGCGGCATCTGATCTACCAGCTCTCAACAGCTCTCATACACACTCACAAGGAGGGAGGAAGGAGGGTAAGCGAGCACTAAGCACGTAGAAGGAGAACCGTAGAAATGACATTTTTGTGGGGAAAATGTTGGAAGTGTGGTTGGGGGTCGGGTAGGAAACTTGCAAGTGATGATAAAAAGGCGGTCTGCTCGAGGTGTCAGAGATGGGGAAACTTTAAGAGTCAGAAATATTCGGTTCACATGCCGATAAATCATGGTGGGATCCAGTCGTTGTGCGTTGCGAGGGCCACTCCTTTGTGTCGTTCCCCCCACAATCGGCGTTAGTGTGACAAAAAAAAAAAGGCACCTTGTGTAGATGTACTTTGGGTCAATAAAAACAGAGTCGGCAAAGCAAAGACAGCAGAGATCGAGTCCTTCGCCCAAGAAAATAAATGGGGACGGGCCTCCTAGGGAGAGAAACGAAAGAGAGGAAAAAAGGGAAAAAAAAGCGACCATCAAATTGAGGTGTTGGAGATGAGAAAGAGGTGGGAAAAAAATGTGTGGGGAAGCTGTGAAGCACTAGCAAGGGAGGGCAAGGTAAGAAGTGCGAGAGATGTAGGCGGAGATTCGGTGTGTGTAAGGGGACTAAGCATATGCATATGAAGGTGCAAGAGCAGTGTGTCGTAGTGGACTTTTCGCCTTGGGCGAGGGGCAGCACGTGTGGGTCATGCCCCAGACCGAACTTTGGGCTTCTTTTGCAGCGTTACGCGACCCTCTCGGCGTTCACGCCCTTTGCTAACCAAACCATCCGATTCCTATAATCCTATCGAGGTGGTCTCAGAATTTACCGTACTAACTATAGGTATGGGATGGTAAAAGCTTTGAGGGTGAATCCCATGTGAAGTTGACCCTGAGTTCCTGACCAGCTTTCCCTTCATTTCTCAGCTCCCTCTTGTATTATTAACTTTTCCATGGCAATATGTTCCTCTTTCCTAAAGCAAGTCAAGGATACTTACGATTGATCTCGAAGGATAGATTGTCTCCATGTTTCGGACTACATCCCAAGGCTTGCCTCTGTCAATCATCTCATGTTTTTGTTGCATTATAAACCGTCCCTCATGAGCAAATGTAAAAGCCAAGGTCAAATTTTGTTCAGAGGACCGAAAGAGGCCGAACATTTTAGTTTTATCCTCCACTGCAGTGGAACTGTCAGGGCTAGCACTCTTTTTATTTTGGGATTTGTACGTTCATGTGCCCAACACACCATTGTTGTTATTATTATGTGGGTTGTTTGAGTGCCCGTCCATCTCACAATTCAAAACTATTTTGTTTGTAAAAAAATGTCTCTTTCCTTTGGGAGACGTTGTGTCCTTTGTGCCAAGGAAGTAGCCTTCACAAAATCTCTGCTCGTTATTATTTTACTATTTAATTAACCTCCAATATCTCAGCTACTTGTTTTTTGATGTCTCACTTGAAGGAGAGGGTACACATGAGATTTCAGCAACAAGACTTAAACGGAATCTTTTTTTATTTTGTAAAAGACTTAACGAAATTAGAATTATTCTTGAAGTTTACTTGCTTTCTTGCAACTACTCTATTTTATGAATCAGATCTTGAAAATTCTTTGGTCGACTCCATTTCATCACTTTCCCAATTAAATTTTAAGGATGATTTTCCTGATTTATAGATTGGTTCTTAAGTCAAATAATAAAAATTATTAAAATATATTAATTTTCTCTTATTTTAATTTGATCTAAATAATTGAAATAATATAAATTATATATTTATCAAATTCAAATAATACATTCTGACCTAATCCTCCTGTGAAATCCTTAATATTATATGAGTTAAATTGTGTAAAAGCGATGAAACTCAAAAACTTGGTCTGGCGTGTCATCTTAACTCAAAGGTTCTCCCTCGGTCAGCCCATGAAAAAGTGTTAGTTAGGCTTTATTGGTGATTATGTATATTGACTAATAGGAAAACTTTATTTTGTGAAGTTAATTTTTAAATTAAGCAAGGTTTGTGACACTTGTTGAAAGCCTTTTTGGTAGCCCAAAAGGCTAAATAGTGGTATTAGAATCAAGTTGATTTTAATGTTTGCCTACATAAATTGTGGAAGTTTTCTTTATAGGTTCTACTTGATGATTGAAGGAGAAATTGCCTGTGTAATGTGATGATATGTAAGTTTTGTCTGTGTTAGATGATGAATTCGGGATTGTGTAAAAGGAAATTGTTAGAGTTTATCTCATAGCGATTATAAAGGGTGTTGATGACTTGGCTAATGAGAAAGTCTTATTTCTTGAATTAATTTTTAAATTAAAAGAGACTTATGCCTTTTAGAGGCACGTGACACCTGTACTATCAAACAATGAGCTTGTCAGGTTTGTTTTATTTTCTTGAGATATTTTTTTTATAATATTAAAAAATAATAAAAATAATTAGAAAATATTAATCATCTATACATTTATTAAAATATTTATGTAAAAATTATTGAGCTGTTGGCTCTCCTGCGAGCACGTTGTTGGGCCCTTCAGAGATCTGAGCCCCCACGAGAGCCCAACACCAGGTTGAAGCTTGGACTCGATACTGAGCCGAGGCCCATCACAAGCCTATAAATTGAGCTGGGCTTGGCTCGGTATACATGTTCGAGCCGAGTCAGGCTTGGCTCAAATTTTGAGCTCGAGTCAGAACGTCTTCCAGGGCTAAGTCGATGTGATGTGAATTTGAATCTTCGTGTCTTATCGTGGAATATTGGTCTGCTCTTTGAATAGACTTTTTATTTGATATATATATATCATTAGATCGCGGAAATTGTTGGCTTACGATGTGCATGTTTGGCTCCATCCTCCTCTTCTTAAGCAATATGTCCATCAAGTTAGAAACGCACCAAAATGAATATTCAAAGGAAGCCCTCGTTATCCTCGTGACTTACCATCATTATTTCTCCCCTCCTGTCTCTTACAAACAAATGGGCTTGGCTGATCATTAACGCATTTGGTAGTTCTTTCAACTTTCAATACCATTTTCGTCCAACCTTGGCTATAAGTAAGACGACTAAGGATAAACATTGAGTCCAGTTGGTATTATTATATTAAATTTTTTAAGCTTTTGTTTGACCACAAGCTCACAAAACGCGACATGCACATAACATTTGACGCTAACACCTCGCATATATTACATGAAAATCTCATGAATATATTACAATTGGCTAGTTGAAACAAGCCCGACAACGACTCGGTTGAACATATATCGCCTATTCTATATGTAAATCCAAACCAAGCAATGGCATCGTTCAAGCAACAAACAAGCAGTAACAAAGTGATCAGAGAAGAACAAGATGAGCTTGGAGAAGGGTATCATTGAAGAGGAGACATGGCAGGCGCAAGCCTTGCTGTGGAACAACATCTTTAGCTTCATCAACTCCATGTCCCTCAAATGCGCAGTCCAACTCCGCATCCCCGAAATCCTCCACACAAACCACCCCACCCCCACCACCCTCGCCGACCTCGCCGCCGCCATCCCCATCCCCGACCCCAAGGTCGACCACCTCCGCCGCCTCATGCGCCTGCTAGTCAACGCGGGCATCTTCGCCGCGGACGAAGCCGGCGCGTACTCGCTCACGCAGGCGTCGGCCCTCCTCGTTCCCGCCAATGGTCGCATGGGCTTGGCGGCGCATGTGACGATGAACTTGCACCCGGGCATCGTCGACGTCTGGCACCACTACGCCGACTGGTATAAAGCCGACGGGCCGGTGATGCCATTCGACGTAGCCCACGGCATCAGCGGCTGGGACTACCTCCGGGGCCAGCCCGGGCTGCTGGGCTTGTTCAACGACGCCATGGCCAGCGACAGCGAGCTCGTCATGGGCGCCGTCGTCACCAAGTGTGCCGGGGTGTTCCATGGACTGAGGTCCCTTGTCGACGTCGGCGGCGGCGTCGGCATGGCTGGGAAGGCCATTGCTAAGTCCTTCCCGGGGTTGAAGGTGACGGTGCTTGACTTGCCTGACGTAGTGGCCAGCTTGCCGGTCGATGGTGATGACTCCGGCGTGGAGTTCGTCGGTGGCGACATGTTCAAGTCCATCCCTTCGGCCCAAGCAGTGTTTCTCAAGGTCAGTTTTTTAATAAGTATAGAAAAAATTCTTACAGATATGTCACCTTTAGTACCATTCTTTGACTATGAATAATCATGTAGCCTAAGCATGAATAATTCATCGTGGAATAAACTTAATCTAGCCATGAACAATTTTTAGAAAATGTTAAAAACATAAGGGAGCAGAAAACATTTATGTACTTATAAGCTATAAACATTGTCATATCGTAATCATTTATAGTTATTTATAATTAGCTCACAGAGTTGATAATAAAGAAACTTGCTCGTGATTTATAAATTTCCTTCTTGCGTATTCATGTACAAGTCTAAAGCCATAGTTATGCTTTGATGACAAAATCATCGATTCTTGCATGCAGTGGGTGCTGCACGACTGGACAGATGAAGAATGCGTTGAGATACTAAAGAAAAGCAAGGAGGCAATTCCAACAAGGGAGGAGGGAGGGAAGGTGATAATATTGGATATGGTGGTGGAACCCAACTGCCCGGATGAGAAGCTGAGGGAGACGCAGTTCGCCTACGACATGGTGATGATGGCGAGCAGTATGGGGAAGGAGAGGGAGGAGCGGGAATGGAAGAAGATCTTCCAAGACGCCGGCTTCTCCGACTACAAGATTACTCCGGCCCTAGGTCTCCGGTCTGTAATCGAATTGTACCCATGAGTTGAATTCACGGTTGACTCCAGATTCTACTGGGCAACTATGATCAATAATAACGATGAAATTTAATAATAATCCTAATAATAATGATCAAAGTTCGGCTAGTGCACATTTTTCTACAACATGGTCGTCGCTAAACACTAACTCATCGACTTTGGTGCCGGTCTCTGTATATTTGGTTGAGTTCGGAGACAATTCCTCATTCCACAATTGTCTTTATCGGTGGAAGACAGGCACACTGAAAATTATAGTTACCTTTTTTTCCTGACATCGCATACATCATAGTTGAAAATATCAAAATACGACCGTCATCAAAAGGCAAAAGTTTACATAAAGTCTATAACAAGATTGCGGAATATTGTCTGTCCGCTTGAATATGACAAGGATGGGTGTTTTAGAGAAATGACGAAATATATTACAATACAATACAATCTATATATTTTTTCTACCTTAATATAAAGAAACTTCGTGTGGAACATAGCCAGCAAAAAGCGAGCTGCCAGTCAGGCCTACAACTCAAGAAAATAAAAAATGATCCTTTAATAAATTGTAGTTCTCTTTAAAAAAATTTAAAAAAAAGATTTGAACTGTATCCTTGCATTCAAAAGCTCTCTTAAATTGCTCGAAAAAATTTGCATGTAGATACATCCAATGCTCATTTCTTTGCAAGAAACACTTATTTGATCAAAACATATCCATTTTTACCATAGTTTTTTTTTGCCAAAGTATACTATTAGGAGCATCAAGCGGCAGCAAATGGCCAAAAGCTAATTGGTTTATTATAAGGTGTATTTAATAATTTGTTATGAAGTGAATTATATATGTATTTATTTACCCATTCAGCTTCAGTTATGCGTGCAAGCGACATAATAGACAAAAAATAATTAAATTATAATCAAATAGGATCATACTAAAAGATAACCTAGACTTCTATATAAAATAATACTAATAATTATAATAACTTTGAACTAAATATCCTACAGGAATTCTTACATATTACATATAATTGCCCGGTACAACGAAGGTGTGCCCCTAGTTAGTGTCAAAACAGGGAACCACATACATTGTGAAGGCTGTTATAGCACAAAAGGCCCATAACTGAGACATCAAATAGTAGGAACGAACATGCTCTAATGGAAAATTATACCTATAGTTGTAAAGGGGTTTATAATGAAACCTGCAACGCATCACCAAACCACCCATTCTGCGCATAGCAGTTGCATCTCCCATATGCAAAGACCAACGCATTCCCTACGTGGAGACCAACTTTAGCCACCGAGGCAGGAATCTGCAAGCCAGTTCACAAATTGTCCAATCGAAAACAAGCCTTGAGAACACAGGGGAAAGTGTAATGGTCGGGGATGCTTCCATAGTGACCCATGTCAGAAAATAGCAGTGTTGTAGAAATCGGCTCGGCCGATTTAAATCGGAATCGGTTTTTTAATGAAATTACTAAAATACCCTAGGTATGATTTTTATTAAATTATTTAAGCATGGGTAAAATGGTAATTTGGATTTTAAAAACCTAAAATCAAACCCGCTCCCCCGCGCCGCCGCCGCTCGTCCGCCCGCCGCCGCCCCGTTTCCGCCCTCCGCCGTGCTCCCCGACTCCGGGCTCGCCGCCGACCGGGCTACCGACCTCGCCGCCGACCTCGCAACATCGCCGCCGAAGTGTGGCCGGACCGAATCGGGCTGTGACGCACGAATCGCCGCGACTCGCCGCCGACTCGTCGCCGCTCCAGGCCGCCTCGCCGCCGGCTACGGGCCGCTGACTGTTCGTCCGACCGGGCTGCCGACATCCTCCGACATCGCCGCCTCGAGACTCGCCGCCGACCGGGCCGGCGGCGGCGGCAGCGGGTAAAGAGTGGCATTCTCGTAATTAAAAGTTGACTCGAGTCTAACTCGAGTCAAAAATAATAATTAATTCTAAATAATTTAAAAAAAATCTTAAAAAATATTTAAAAATATCAGAAACTATAATATACAGAATAATATCAAAATAACATCAATACCTAATTTTAATATATTTATATTATAAATTGTCAAATTATTATATATGACCGATTAAATTAATTTGGACCGATTCAACTGAACCGATTCTTGGCCGATTCAGACCGATTCCGATTCCGATTCCGACTCCCTGGAAAACCGATTCCGATTCCGATTCCGATTCATGCAACCATGGAAAATAGAAGAAGAGCTTCCTGATAGAGCCGGTTGGTGACATAGCTCCGAATCATGACATTGAACAAGAGAACACCTTTGGGAGGAATTTGATCGAATACATGGCGGGCGGGGGTGGTACACCTATGAGCTGCATAGGCCCTCATGAGTTTAACAGCAAGAGACGGGTCACCGTGGAGACAGGCAGCGAAGAGTCGACAGTGAAGCTCTCTGAGCTTAGACAACGGCGGGTATTCACCAAAGAGGAGGCTAAAGGTTTGAACCTTTCCCTCCGCCACATCATAAATACCCGAGACTGTAGGGATATGAAACAGCGGTTTAGAGAGGCGAGAAGCAGCAGTACCGGGGAGGGAGAGATTTCATTCATGAGAGGGAAGGCATCGGACTGAAAATTGTGAGAATCTAAGGAAAAGTGACGCTAGTGATTTGATGTCTAGGACTCAAAACTAATTGAGAGTTGAAGAGAAAATAAGACAAAGTAAGAGTTGAAGAGGGAAAAAAAAGGCTTTGTGTAGGTCCTATGGGATGCAAGAACAAGTAAAGGAACAATAGATTGCTTGTTACGTGAGCTAGATCAAGTATTGCTGGCTGTTGTCAATTTGCCATTGCTCTATCGATTGCAGTTCATAAAAAAATTACCCTGGAGAAGAAACTACATGGTAAAGACGACATACGAAGACAGTACATAAACTTAAAAGTGAAAACCAAAGCACAAACCAAACAGACCCTAGAGGATTTCACGTTGAAATAAAGACCAAACGCCTCTTTGAAATTAACTTCAACCAGGGGTATCACAGCATGCATCAAAGGTAAAAATTGCATGCATTCTAGATATTGAACAGTAACCACCGTCTCAAACTATGGCCAGATAAAATTAATTTTAAGACAATTACAAGTGCAAACCAACCAACCAACATACTTCTAAAAATGACACTATTTATACTCCTGACGCATTTGTACATCAGTTTCGGGCACAACATTAAAAGAATCCATCTACTAGCATCCCCCTTCGTTCAGCTTCCACAAAATACCAACACCGTCTGACAAATTTGAGAAATAAGTTAATCTGAGATTAAGACTGTGAATCTGTTAAAAATATTAATCCAATATTTTTTCCCCTAAAACAGCTCAAATTAGTTTTTAGTTTTTACAAACACTTGCATAAGACGGCCATGGCCATGTCGCCGTCACCGGTAACGGTGAGGGAGACCGAGACGGAGGAACCGGCGCTGGCGCGTATGACGAGAAGCAAGAGACGGGATTGACGGAGACGGAAATGGCAGACGCCGGCGAGAAGAGGAAATGGGCACGAGAAGTTGAAACCAACCGGATATTGAAACCCGAGTCAAACCCGAACATCTGAAATGATTCGCGCATTTTTTTAATTACTTTGTAAAGAAAAATGTCACCCTCCCAAGCTAGCAAAGTAGAAAATAGAGGATTGATTTTGGCGACTTGACCACCAACTTGCGTATTTATGCCGAACAAGTTAATTAATCTCATACTATACTATTAATTGCAAATCTTATGTCTTATCATAGAAAATTGGTTTGACTTTTTGAACAGACTTTTTATTTGATATATATATATATAAAACCTGTGCTCACAACTCTTAATTTTTTTTTAACCGTTGGATTATATGTAACGGCCAAAAATTAAATCATATATATATATATATACTCAACGACCCACATCGGAAAGATGGTACATTTCGCCAGCGCCGGCCTCAAGCAGGGCCGGAGACTGTCGGTGGATGGTCTACCGGCGGCTAGATCCAACGTCGATAAGCCGGACTTCAAGGAGCTGGATCTCACTTCCCGGCGGTGTCCATCTCCCCCACCACCTCCAGCTCGAGCTCCTCCGACTCCAACCGCCGCCGCTGCCACGGCCATACCCGCTCCCGCTTCACCTCGTCAGCGACGTCGCACTTCTTCTCAGCGGCAACATTTGTCCGTCGGGGCGGATCGGGAAGCCGGCGCCGGCGGCTGTGGCCCAGGACATGGTGTCGCCAGCGGCGGGGGTGGCGGTGATGGCGAGGAGGATAGCGAGCGGCGATCCGAAGGAGGTGCGGAGGTTGGGCAACGAGCAGTACAAAAGGGGGAGCTTTGCGGAGGCGCTTGGGCTGTCGACGCAGTGTGCCGGAGCAACAGGGCGGGTGTGCTTCAATTTTGATCTGGCCATTGAAAAACCATGCAACGGTTGCTTAAAAATCAGGCATGATGGTGTTTTGCCTCAATCAGCACAACCACCCCGGCCATGGACGTCCCCAACGACGGCGGCGGTGGTGATGAGGGAATTGAGGGTGTTGTTGGGTGGGGAAGACGAGTGTTCAGATTCTCCGACGGCATTGTCGTTGTTGCGGCAGGAGTGGAGGAGTTGCTTCGATGAGGTCCGTAAAAATCGTTTCTATTTGATGGGTGAACTTCTTTTTGCATCCGATTTGGGAATTTGAATTGTTGGGGATGTTATAGGTGCAAGAGGCTCTGGCAGGATCGATGGAGAAGGCTATGTTGTTTGAGAGTGGCGTTGGAGAAGCCTCGGTGTCAGTGACGTATAATGTTAGTTCGGAGGGATGTGATGACATTGAGCTTCGTAGCATCTTGACTGCAATTGAGGTGCATGCTGGTTATATTATTTTCTTACCTTCTAATTTGGTTTCGATGTCCGGTTCGCTTTAGGAAATTAACGTTCTCTCAATTTGCAGCAAAGCTAGGGTGTTCGATTATGGGTTTGCGAAGGTGGCTGACTTGGTGATCAGGAATGCTATGCTTCCGGTAAATTTGTGATGGATTTGGTGCTGTTGAGGTAGAAGGTGCAGTTCTTAGGCTGTCCTCAACTGGTGAA
Source organism: Piper betle (assembly GCA_033002965.1). Taxonomy (NCBI): domain Eukaryota; kingdom Viridiplantae; phylum Streptophyta; class Magnoliopsida; order Piperales; family Piperaceae; genus Piper; species Piper betle. The sequence goes on from JAURVB010005871.1 coordinate 98,914, forward strand.
AGCAAGATAATTGTTTGATTTTATTGTTTGTGGCAAAATAATTTGTGCGGATATATTATGGATAGGAATCAGCTGGAAGGTTTAGCCGTTAAGGCATCACTGTAACACCAAAAAGACATGGCTATGATAGCACTTTTGAAATTCTTACATTTCTGAAGGCTAACATTCAATATGCTCGTTGGATTGCACAACTTTCTTTTCTGTAAGGTCAAACAACAAATATCGTTTCAATTGCATTAATTGAACAATTAGCGAAATATTATTCTTAACAAGCTTGGCAGGAAAATAGAGTTATGTTCATTTAAACTGACAGACAGCTCAAGCAAACATGCTTCGCTCTTTTTTTTAAGGTTTAATTCACTCTTGCTGTGGTTCCCGGAAATTAAGTTTTGACAAAGGCTTGTTTAAAAAATGCGCTAGGTATCAAACATGGATGGTCGGAGATTCATTGAATCTGTATTTACAAGGCAGAAGCCAGATCCGATTACACAAGTTGTTATGAACCTTCCAACTGATGCACTCTAATTTTTAGGTGTGTACATTAACATCCATTATATTTAAGGCATTAACATCCCTTATCTTTAAGGCTTTCCAGAGTAGGTCGGGTTTCTGTCTTTCTGGATTTTTTGGAAGATATACCAAGCTTCTCCTTGGAAGCTGAATTTATGTGAACATTTGAAATGAAAGATTGGCTATTGCTGTCATGTAAATGCATATTATGAAATCCCTGCCTAATTTTGGTGGTATATTAACAATCTGGTAATATCTATGTGAGCCTTTGAAGATGTTCAAAGTCCAAGTTGATTGTAATAAAAAGATTTCTGATTTAATTTTGATTTCTATCACTGTTTTTTATATTTGAGTCAATGACCTTTTACTTGTGAATTTTAATTCTAATTTTTGTCATTATTTAAGTTCTTTGGTTTACCAGATGCATTCAGTGGCATTCCCAAGAAAATTTTTTCTCGTGGATGATTTATATAGTTTTTTTCATCAAATATTCGTACAATTTGTTTTGTTTTGCATTTTTATGTACCAGGCATGATGTTTACAGAAATTAAAAAATTTATTATTTATGCAATTGCATTTATTTGATGGCATATGATAAGCATTATCTTTATTAAACTTGCCTCGGACTGCTGCTCTTTCGGTTTTGAATGTATTGTCTATTTGACATGAACGTTTTAAAATGACATTAACCTTTTTTTTTCTCATGCACTCATGCAGGGACGCTAAATTGGGAGTTGAAACCTAGCTACTTTAGACTTAAACATATTATATAGTTTTTAAATGAATTTGTCTTTCTTCACAATGGTCTTTGGATGCAACATTTTGGAAGACAGACATGGTCAAGGATAGCTGATCTTGTTGCTTCAAATATCCTCTCCAATGTTTGGTATAGAGAAAAAAATTATTATTTATACTATTCTTCATACATAGTGATGTCAAAAGTGCAAAAAATTATTATTGAAACGACAATGCCTTTTTTTACTAAGGTTTCACGTCTCTTATTCGGTGCAAACTCTTTTCTATATTATTTGCTTGAGGGGACTAATATTGTGTTTTCTTGGTTTTTAATTTGTTCTAATTTTAAACTTAGTTGGGTTCTAAATCAATTCTACCAGTTTATGTTTTTCAATGATTTCAACTGTTGTGGATATTTAGCTTAACATTGGTTGAGCACTCTAAAAATTCTTGAGAAACGGTAGTTCAAATCCATCAAACTTTTACTTAGTCAATATTTAATCAAAATTTAAAATATTATAATTATGTAAATAGACAAAAAAAATATGATATATCATGGTTGTATTTCAAGTTATATAGATATGATATTAAAAATAATATAAATAAACAAATTATTATCGTCATTCAATAACATTATAAAAGATTACAATCGATAAAAATGTACAATGTTCCCTAGCAGCTACAATTATACATCATGTATGCCCAAAATATCTCGTTACATAGAATCATTATTATAATTGTTATGAACATTTTACATACTGTAGAATAATGACCTTTTTAGATTTTTTTTCACTATTATGTCTTTATTTAGTATCCTAACACACTGAAGCTTTCTCCATTCAAGTTGAGCAGCAAACTGAGCAAACAATCAGCTTGCATAGCTAAGCAGGAGGTTAGCAGACGCGGGAAAACTTGAGCATCATTTTTATAACCTCCTCAACTTGAATAGCAAAATAACTAAACAGGCTTTAAATCCAACGTGTTAAAAACAATTCCTAAGCATTTTGTGCTAATATTTCAAAATAAAGCAACCATGGCCAATTAGAAGATGAAGCCCTCACTGTTCAAGTTGAGCAGCAAATTGTGCAACCTTCTGCTTGCATTGGTTGACATTACTATTTGATTCCTCACTTTGAAAAAGATCAGCTGCCCGCTCAAGGAAGAAAGTGGCCTGCTCAAAATTGGACTCCTGCTCGTACAACTCTCCAATTTCCTGTAGTGCACCATTGTAAGATTTAATTGTCGGAACAAGCTGCATCTAGCATCGTTTCCCATTTTCACATCACCACCATTTTCTCCCCCATAAATAAATTCCCTCCCACACAACACAAAAATTTGACAGACCTTGTAGTAGTATCTGGCACCCATGCTTAACCTGCCTATTTCCAAGTAAAAATCCACAGTTGTGCTCAAGCACGATACAGCCTCTGCAAAGAGAACACACATCATATGATCAAAAACAGGTAAACTTCTTTGGACACACATGAATATAAAAAGAATCCTTGCAATTACCTTGGGAAGAAATCTTTTGTAGCAGTTAGTCGCATCCACAAAGGCAGATGCAGCTTCATGTTTGCTCTCTGACTGCACACAAAGATGGAGTAGATAAAACAAAAAATAAGAATATAACAATCCCACAGCAAATACAAAATGCACTAACACACATTCACAAGCCAGCAACCACCTTCAAATGACAACCAGCAAGTTTGATGTACACAGCTCCAGCTATCCCCTCACAAAATATGAAACGAATTGAATCATCGCATCTCACTCAATATCAATCGTATATATGATAGCGCCGGTGGATGGCTATCACATATACCTGGTTGGCCGGGAACTCGCAGGACGGTGGATGGCTAAGGTAGCGCCTTCTTACGCTGTGGATGGGGAAGATGGGCGAAAGTGGTGGGGAAGGTAGAGACGGGCTCGGTGGTGGGGTGGAGAGGAGAGGAGAGGAGAGGGGGTGGGTGGCGTCCCGGGAGAAACCGAGGAAGCTATGTTACTCTCCAGGTGGACGGGATTTAATTTTCAGCCATCGGATCGAATCCAACAGCCATAGTTATATATCATTAGATCGTGGAAATTGTAGGCTTGAAGGACGATGTGAATGTTTGGCTCCACCCTCCTCTTCTTAAACATATAAGTTCAAGAAAGTTAGAAACCCACTAAAATGAATATTCAAAGGAAGCCCTCGTTATCCTCGTGACTTACCATCATTATTTCTTCCCTCCCGTCCCTTACAAACAAATGGGCTTGGCTGATCAGTAACTCATTTGGTAGTTCTTTCAAGTTTCAACACCACTTGCGTCTAACCTCGGTTGTACGTAAGACGACTAAGGATAAATATTGAGTCCAGTTCGTTATTATTATATTAAAATTTTTTAAGCTTTTGTTTGACCGCTAAGCTCACAGCACGCGACATGCACATAACATTTGAAGCTAACACCTCGCATATATTACATGAAAATCTCATGAATATATTACAATTGGCTAGTTGAAACAAGCCCCACAATGACTCGGTTGAACATATATCGCCTATTGTATATATAAATCCAAACCAAGCAATGGCATCGTTCAAACAACAAACAAGCAGTAACAAAGTGATCAGAGAAGAACAAGATGAGCTTGGAGAAGGGTATCATTGAAGAGGAGACATGGCAGGCGCAAGCCTTGCTGTGGAACAACATCTTTAGCTTCATCAACTCCATGTCCCTCAAATGCGCAGTCCAACTCCGCATCCCCGAAATCCTCCACACAAGCCACCCCACCCCCACCACCCTCGCCGACCTCGCCGCCGCCATCCCCATCCCCGACCCCAAGGCCAACCACCTCCGCCGCCTCATGCGCCTGCTAGTCAACGCGGGCATCTTCGCCGCGGACGAAGTCGGCGCGTACTCGCTCACACAGGTGTCGGCCCTCCTCGTTCCCGCCAATGGTCAGCATGGGCTTGGCGGCGCATGTGACGATGAACTTGCACCCGAGCATCGTCGACGATCTGGCACCACTACGCCGACTGGTATAAAGCCAACGGGCCGGTGATGCCATTCGACGTAGCCCACGGCATCAGCGGCTGGGACTACCTCCGGGGCCAGCCCGGGCTGCTGGGCTTGTTCAACGACGCCATGGCCGGCGACAGCGAGCTCGTCATGGGCGCCGTCGTCACCAAGTGTGCCGGGGTGTTCCATGGACTGCGGTCCCTTGTCGACGTCGGCGGCGGCGTCGGCATGGCTGGGAAGGTCATTGCTAAGTCCTTTCCGGGGGTGAAGGTGACGGTGCTTGACTTGCCTGACGTAGTGGCCAGCTTGCCGGTCGATGGTGATGACTCCGGCGTGGAGTTCGTCGGTGGCGACATGTTCAAGTCCATCCCTTCGGCCCACGCAGTGTTTCTCAAGGTCAGTTTTTTAATAAGTATAGAAAAAATTCTTAGAGATATGTCACCTTTAGTACCATTCTTTGACTATGAATAATCATATAGCCTCAGCATGAATAATTCATCGTGGAGTAAACCTAATCTAGCCATGAACAATTTTTAGAAAATGTAAAAAGCATAAGGGGAGCAGCAAAACATTTATGTACGTATAAGCTTAAACATTGTCATATCGTAATCATTTATAGTTATTTATAATTAGCTCACAGAGTTGATAATAAAGAAACTTGCTCGTAAATTTGCTTCTTGCGTATTCATGTACAAGTCTAGAGACATAGTAATGCTTTGATGAAAAAATCATCGATTCTTGCATTCAGTGGGTGCTGCACGACTGGACAGACGAAGAATGCGTTGAGATACTAAAGAAAAGCAAGGAGGCAATTCCAACAAGGGAGGAGGGAGGGAAGGTGATAATATTGGATATGGTGGTGGAACCCAACTGCCCGGATGAGAAGCTGAGGGAGACGCAGTTCGGCTTACGACATGGTGATGATGGCGAGCTGTATGGGGAAGGAGAGGGAGGAGCGGGAATGGAAGAAGATCTTCCAAGACGCCGGCTTCTCCGACTACAAGATCACTCCGGCCCTAGGTCTCGCGGTCTGTAATCGAATTGTACCCATGAGTTGAATTCACGGTTGACTCAGATTCTACTGGGCAACTATGATCAATAATAACGATGAAATTTAATAATAAACCTCATAATAATGATCAAAGCTCGGCTAGTGCAGATTTTTCTACAACATGGTCGTCGCTAAACACTAACTCGTCGACTTTGGTGCCGGTCTCTGTATATTTGGATGAGTTCGGAGACAATTCCTCATTCCACAATTATCTTTCATCGGTGGAACATAGGCACACTCAAAATTATAGTCACTTTTTTTCCTGCAACGCATACATCATAGTTGAAAATATCAAAATACGACCGTCATCAAAAGGCAAAAGTTTACATAAAGTCTATAACAAGATTGTGGAACATTGTCTGTCCACTTGAATATAACAAGATTGGGTGTCTGAGAAATGACGAAATATAAGACAATACAATATATATATATATATACATATACATATATATATATATTTTTTTTCTACCTTAATATAAAGAAACTTCGTGTGGAACATAGCCAGTAAAAAGCGCGCTGCCAGTCAGGCCTACAACTCAAGAAAATAAAAAATGATCCTTTAATAAATTGTAGTTCTCTTTAAAAAATTTAAAATAAAAAAACAGAATTGAACTGAATACTTGCACTCAAAAGCTCTCTTAAATTGCTTCTAAAAATTTTGCATGTAGACACATCCAATCGCTCATTTCTTTGCAAGAAACACTTATTTGATCAAAACATATCTATTTTTACTATAGATTTTTTTTTGCCAAAGTATACTATTAGGGAGCACCAGGCGGCAACAAATGGCCAAAAAGCTAATTGGTTTATTATAAGGTGTATTTAATAATTTGTTATGAAGTGAATTATATATGTATTTATTTACCCATTCAGCTTCAGTTACGCGTGCAAGCGACATAATAGACAAAAAAATAGATTAAATTATATATCGAATAGGATCATACTAAAGAATAACTTAGACTTCTATACAAAATAACACTAATAATTATAATAACTTTGAACTAAATATCCTACAGGAATTCTTACATATTACATATAATTGCTCGGTACAACGCAGGTGTGCCCCTAGTTGGGTCAAAACAGGGAAACACAAACATTGTGCAGGCTGTTATAACACAAAAGGCCCATAACTGAGACAGCAAATAGTAGGAACAAACATGCTCTAATGGCAAATTATACCTATAGTTGTAAAGGGGTTTATAATGAAACCTGCAACGCATCATCAAACCACCCATTCTGCGCATAGCAGGCAATCATTGTATACCAGGCAACAACATCTTTAAAGGTCATTTCATCAAAAACCCGTTGAGCCTCCAATATGCAGTTGCGTCTCCCATATGCAAAGATCAACGCATTCCCAACGAAAACAGTGGGAGTGGAGACCGACTTTAGCCACCGAGGAATGAATCTGCAAGCCAACCCACAAATTCTCCAATCCAGAACAAGCCTTGAGAACACAGGGGAAAGTGTAATGGTCGGGGATGGTTCCATGGTGACCCATATCAGAAAATAGAAGAAGCGCTGCCTGATAGAGCAGGTTGGTGACATAGCTCCGAATCATGACATTGAACAAGAGAACACCTTTGTGGAGGAATTTGATGGAATACATGGCGGGCGGGGGTGGTACACCCATGAGCTGCATAGGCCCTCATGAGTTTAACAGCAAGAGACGTGTCACCGTGGAGACAGGCAGCGAAGAGTCGACAGTGAAGCTCTCTGAGCTTAGACAATGGCGGATATTCATCAAAGAGGAGGCCAAAGGTTTGAACTTTTCCCCCACCACTTCATAAATACCGGAGACTGTAGGGATATGAAACAGCGGTTTAGAGAGGCGAGAAGCAGCAGTGCCAGGGAGGTGAGATTTCATTCATGAAAGGGAAGGCATTGGACTGAAAATTGTGAGAATCTAAGGAAAAGTGGCGCTAGGGATTTGATATCTAGGACTCTAAACTAATTGAGAGTTGAGGAGAAAATAAGACAAAGTAAGAGTTGAAGAAAAAAAAGGCTTTGTTTAGGTCCTATGGGCTGAAAGAACAAGTAAAGGAACAATATAGATTGCTTGTTGCGTGAGCTAGATCAAGTTCATAAAAAATTTACCCTGGAGAAGAAACTACATCTCAAGGTAAAGATGGCATCGTGGTTGCAAAAATTGGCATCGGATCGGAAGGATTCCGATTCAAAAAATCATGTAAATCAATCATGAAAAAAATCTCTCCATGAATCGGTTGATTTGAGGGCGGTGGGAAAGGATGGGATGGCCGAGTGAGGGGGTAGGGTGGCAGGCCGGCGACCGATTTGGAAGGGTGGCGGGAAATGGGACGGGGTGGTGAGGGCGAGCTGCTAAGGAGGCGAGGCCGATTCAGGGGATGATGAGGGGAACAGGGAGGGGCGGCAGGTGCAGGGGACGGTCGTGTGGGGGGGGGGGGGTGCACGCGGGGGCAAAGCGACCAATTTGGGAGGGCGGCGGAGGATGGGACAGGGTGGCAAGGGTGGCGAGGCCGATTTGGGGAGAGACCATAGTTGCAAAAATTAGCCGATTCTGAGTGGAATCGACCGATCTTACTCCGGGGGGGGGGGTGAGCGGGGGCAAAGCGACCAATTTGGGAGGGCGGCGGAGGATGGGATAGGGTGGCGAGGCTAATTTGGGGGGAGACCATAGTTGCAAAAATTAGTCGATTCTGAGTTAAATCGGCTGATTTTACTCGGCTAGGTATAAAACCGAGTCAAATGAGGTCAGATTGTTTGGGCCAAAATTGGACTAAGAATCAGTTGATTCATGCTGGGGGAGAGACAGAGTGAGGGGGTCAGCAGGGCAACAGGGGACGGGCTGGTGGGGGTGCGGTGAGGGGGCAGGCTGCGAGGGACTGGGCAGGGGGCGGGGAGACAAGGGCAGCAGCCGTGAGTCGGTCAGGGTCGGTCGGCCTATCCAATTGGCCCTTGGCCAGCCTTGGCAGTGCCACATGGGGAGGGGAAAAGTTTTCTAGGGTCGAAGGGGGCAGCGATGGTGGTACGACTGTGGCGGGTGGCATGGCCGACGGTGAAATGATGTCGGGAGTGCACCATGATCGAGTGGCTCCTGTCCGTCGTGGAGGGCAAGCGGTGGCTGGGATGGCTAGGCTAGAAAACGACTCAGTGATGCTTCGGCAGGAGGCAGCGACGCCAATCAAAGGCAGTGTTGTTGTTGGAGGAGGCGTTGGTAGTATGAATTAGGGCGGCCATCAGGGTTAGGGGACAAAAGTTGGGGCGAGGGTTTTGGATAGCATTTTTATAAATAAAAGTTGATTTGACTCTTATATGAATCAAAAATAATAACTAAAACCTAATAAATTTTAAAAAATAAATAAATAATATGAAAAAATCTTATAAGATATAATACACTCTATAACATCAAAATGAAATGTTATATAACTAATAACCCACCTAAATTAATTTCTAATATTCACCGATTTAAGTAAACCGATTTTTTATGAATTAGTCTGATTTAAAACTCTCTTTCAATTCAATTCAATATCTAATTCCAATTTTTGCAACTACGAAGACAATGAGGGACAAGGCGGATAAAGACCAACGGTCTCTTTGAAATTAACTTCAACCAGGGGTATCATAGCATGCATCAAAGGTAAAAATTGCATGCATTCTAGATATTGAACAATAACCACCGTCTCAAACTATGGCCAGATAAAATCAATTTTAAGACAATTACAAGTGCAAACCAACCAACCAGCATACTTCTAAAAATGACACTATTTATACTCCTGACACTTTTGTGCATAAGTTTCGGGCACAACATTAAAAGAATGCAACTACTAGCACCCCCTTCCTTCAGCCTCCACAAAAAACCCAACACCGTCTGACAAATTTGAGAAATAAGTTAATCTGAGATTAAGACGAGAATCTGTTCAAAATATTAATCCAATATTTTTTCCCTAAAACAGCTCAAATTAGTTTTTAGTTTTTACAAACACCGTCTTCTAACTTAAACGGGATACGAAGATTGAGAAAGTCACTTGCATAAGACGGCCAAGGCTATGTCGCCGTCACCGGTAACGGTGAGGGGGACCGAGACGAAGAAACCGGCGATGACGCGGGTGATGAGAAGCAAGAGACGGTACTGACGGAGACGGTAACGGACAGGCGCCGACAGGAAGAGGAAATGGGCACGAGAAGTTGAACCCAACCGGATACCGAAGCCCGAGCCAAACCCGAACCTCTGAAAATGAATACACGAGTTAAAAAAAAAATTAGAAAGAGAAAATGTTTTTAGACATTCCTAGGCGTTCAAAAATTAAGCATAAACTATTTCAAAAAAGAAAAATTCTACTGCCCTTGATTTAGATTCAGATTTAAACAAACCTATTTTAAATAAAAAACAACTGGAGCAGCTGGTATTTAAGATAGTTTAAATTGTTTTTACATCTAATTTCCTACAAATTAGAAATACTAAAAAAATATCCTCTTGTTTTGTAAAAAACTCTTTTAAATTTATACTTGACCTTGACATAATCAATTAATCAAAAGTTTTCCTTCAATTCAAACACAGAAAATTGAAAAAAATTTATGTCTTATTCTTTCGTCTAGTAAAAGGTTACAAAAAGAGTTGCGATAGAGATATTTGGAGATCAAAAGTACAAGGCCGTGACAAATTTGGTCTGAATTTTGCCAGGTCACTTGGCCATGTCATTACGTTTTAATTCAAAAAGTACTATAATTTGTAATTTCATTTACTCATTTATTTGCGGTTCAAATCGGTCAGTGAAATTGGATTGGCTTTAATGCGTCTGCATAAAGAATGATTCACCTCGTCTTTTTATTATGAATTCAACCCATATTTAAACCAAACCAATCGTCCACCCAAAATCAGTTACTCGGAATATGTTGGAACTATTTTATTAAAACTTATATATGAAGGAAGTTCGTAAATGCATTACGAGGACGACCCAGTTAATAAGTTGACAAATTCTTCTCGATCATTCTCACAAACTTTCCTATCATTAAGGAGAAACCTTGTAGTTGAACCCAAGTTAATTTCTCCACAAAAAGAAACTTTTTAATACAAAAAAAGAAACTTTTTCTCTTAACAAAGATTGTAGGCAAAACAAAACAAGCCATATGGCCATGCCTTTCAAACTTATTAATTCGGAGTCGCTTGCAAGGTTGAATAGCATTTTAATTTTTATAGCCCTCCATCATGAAATAGGAACACTAACAGAAGCTATAACATGGCAACTAAACAGGTCAACTCTTTCCTACAGTGCTAATTTCACAGAATGGCTGGAAAATGTAAATGAAACCAGCTGAAGAATAATAAACAATATGCCAGTGCAGCATTTTACATCAGCTTCCAATTTACAGCCTCAAAGCTTTTTACACGATGGAATACAATTTTCGAAGGCCAAATAAATACTCATCAAGCCCCAACCGGTCGGCAACAAGGGTCAGTGATTCTATCTTCTGTACTAAGTGTTGGAAATTGGACATAAATATATATACATAAATCAGGAATTGTATCATATGTTATTATATAAGGTTGGCTAAATTAAATTGATCTACTAAAGTTAAAGGTTATGAGCCATAAATTAAGGTGTGGAATTTAATGAGAA